>OX451346.1:55794918-55996988 GCA_949629155.1 Myopa testacea
TTTTGATAATTTTTTCATGTAGGGAAGAAGAGAAAAAGAGGATGGATGAAGAACTGTGACTCTCTTCTTTGTGACCTCCTACATATTTTCCATAATTACTAAATTACATTTAAGTGTTTATCGAAAAAGAATTCCATAAAATTAACTCAATGCGGTTGTGATGATTTTTCGAATATAGTTTAATGGTTATGGTTGAGAAGAGGAGAGAAAAGAAGAGAGGAGAAGATGAGAAGTGAAGAGAAAGAAAAATAAAAGATAGAATGAATAATTATCTGCTCTTCGTTCATTTCTTTTTTTAATTAAAAAATCAAGAAAAGAACTAACCATGGGAAAAGATATGGAATTATAGAAATACATAATTATTTAATACATTTCAAGTGTTTAATTGTGTTCGATGAGTTAATCGCCTCATCTGATGAGTCCTGTGGAGTATCAAGAAGAAGAGAAGACAGAAGAAGAAGCATAATTTTAATATATTTCGTTAAACGTTTTCTAAAAATAATAAATAAAATCATCATCATAATAAATGATGTTGTGTAGATAATAATGACATTGATGGTGATGATGATAAATGTAAAAAGGCTTCCACATGATTCGACAGATTTAAAAACAACATGATATCAAGTGAATAAAAATGAAATTATTTCTCTAATGATGGGTTTAATCTAATGGACTATACAGTTAAAGAAGAACAAAAATACGAAAGAAGAAAAAGAGAAACAAAGACAATGAGTAAGGGAGAAAGAGAGAGAGAGAGAGAGAGAGAGAGAGAGAGAGAGAGAGAGAGAGAGAGAGAGAGAGAGAGAGAGAGAGAGAGAGAGAGAGAGAGAAATTGGGAGAGAGAGAGGGAGATAGCAAATGTGAGAATTATAATACATCAGATCATCGTTACTAAAGAATTCTGAGAGTTATTGAAATACTGACAGCTATAATACATTCTCGAGTTTTAAATCCAAGATTATAATACTGAACAGAAAATTCTTTATAGTCTATGATGATCTAATCCAGATTTAGTGCTTCTTCTCAAAATTATTCTCCTGTGCTTTCTAAATTCCATCTATAAATATTTAAAAAAAACCAAAGATAATCCATAAGCATTAAGAACTTTAAAAGAACGAGATCGAAAACGATATCGAAAATTAGCACCTGATTATTAATTCTTCTAAGGACAGGCCACAATATCAAAAGGTCTCAAGGTATGTAGAACCATCGACAGGTGATCGGTAATGGACGAGTGCGTGTTTAAAGTGTTGGTAAACGATGCGTTGTTGAATCCGAAAGCCAATTAAGTCTGATATGATATATTTTCCTTAACATAATATAATACATAATCAGCAAAAATATAAAATTCGAGACAGAACTATCAGACCTAATATTCATCCTAACAATTTTCATTTCTTCTCTGAATTAAAATATAATTCTAATACGAAGATAATCAAGATTTTTCATCTCAAGAGTACACAAGAAATTTCAAGTTGCTTCTTTTCTTCTCTTAATCATAATCAAAGCGAACTAATTTATCGAATCACATCGAAATGAGATCAATTCAATTAATAATATTCACTCACGTGACCAGAAAACAGTTCCTGAAGAAGTTAAGAAGCTGAAACGGTTGCAATCCATTTGATACCACATCCCCGCCCCTCATTAACACTTCGATAGACAAATAGACACACACACACACACACACACACACACATGAGTCAGATAGACAAGTAGTCACGCTGGGTACACTTGGGACCCAAGCCACTGGTGATTATACTATAATAATAATGATGTTAATTTAAATTCATTTTGACAAGCGTTCAAGCAAAACCCGCTCATTAGAAGAGCAACCGAACGACGGACCGACCCACCGACTGCTTAATAATTGACAGGGGCTCTCGAAGAGTGTCTCTCGTCTATTCAGCGGCTAAAACGAGTCCGTAATTCATCGACTCGACGAGATGGTTACCTTGGTTCCTAGTTTAAAAGTGGTCGAGCACAAATGCATCGTGTTACGGAAATCATCATTCGAGTGGTTAAAACATCGCTTGCAGTCAAAAGAGGCTAGAAATCACTTTACTAGAGAAAAGGGAAAAAACACTTGTATAAAAGAAAAAACTAGATCGAAAAGAAGATCGAGAAAAAAGAAAAAACTCGATCGAAAAGAAGATCGAGAATGAAAAAATTAAAGGAATTTATTGTGTTTTTTGTTCAACTTTTTACATCTCTCTCTCGTTTGTCCATTTGTATCTGTCACTATTCTTATATAGCCATCTTTCTCTCTCTCTGTCTTGCTCTCTTTCACTCTTTTATTCTTTAACGTTGCTTTTCTTGTTATCATTCATTCGAACGAGCCAACTAAAGATGGCTCAAATACAGTTTTTACACTTTGCTTACTTTTTGACATGTAACAAGATGATTCTGATGAGCTGCTGATACAGTGGTTGGTGTTGTTGTCGTACTCTCGTTGTTGTTGTTGTTCTTATAGATGCGGGATTTTCCTTACCACACCCTTTCCTTCTCTTCCTCTCGCCCACCCTCTCCATCCTCCTCTTCCAGATACTATAGAGAGAAGCTAAATAGAAAAAAATTTTCTTTTACTTTGTTTGCTTTGTTGTAAAGTTGGTTTAAAGGCTCGTTTAAAATACCGTTCTGTTGTGAGATCGGAAAAACCTGTTACGAGTATTTTCACAATAGAGTATATTAAAAAAAAGGAAATTCAAAGTCAGTGAAGCTGTCATTTGCTTTTAAAAAAGATGTTATCATTGTTGTTGTTGATGTTGCCGAGTAGAGTGTTGTTACCCTCAAGCGTCGAAGGTCGGATAAAATTTCTTCTTCTTCTTAATATTCTTTCCTTCAAAAAACCTTCAAAAATTCCTAGATATGTTTTCTAATTACATTTTTATTAAATTAAATATTTTTCCCTAATTTTTTGTTATTATTTTTCTTATTAAATATGATATACATTATTTTTTTATTTATTTGTTACCATTTATTAGGATTTTCTATTTTTTCTTTATTTTATTATTGATCTTTTGTTTTTGTATTTGAATATTTGAAATTTTTTCTGATAAAAAATCTATCTTTTCCATCTTTTATATTAGTTTTTTAATTTTTCTTCTTCTTGCTGCTGGTTTTTTCTGTAATTATTAACGGTCGTGTTGACGCAAAATAAAAAAAGCAACAACAAAAAAGCTGTTATGGTAGTTCAACAACAACTAAAAGAACAAGACAAATATACTCAAAGCGTTGCCACTTTGTTGATTTTCGAGTCGACAAACTCATGTAGATTTCTTGTTGTGATTTTCTTTTTTCTTTGTTACCAAATTAATGACTTTTTAGCGCGATTTTAAGTGCTTTCATGCAACTAACAACGGCAACAACAACTTTTAATAGCGGTAGCATAATTTTTGCTTGTTGCCATCATAATTTTTAATATATTCATGGGAGGTGAGTTTAGAAGCCGCAAGCGTGGTGAATATGTCATCATTCGAGACACATTTTAACCCTCGTCTTACGATTAAATTTCAAGCGGTGATCAATCGGAATGATTACATTTTCTTTCTGGTTTTATCACACTCTCCATCTTTTTTTCTCTGTTATTTACTCCCCTTCTCTCCCCTTCTTTTTCTCTAAAACTGTCATAATTTATGTTGTCTAATTTTAATTTAGAGGGCGTACTTATTTTTTTTTCAATTCAACCCACGTTTTTAAAAGATCAAATCACGTGTTACAATGAAATCCTGCTCGAGTATTTCTGTAGAAGACCTCTATAGATCTCCATCTTTTAGGTTGTAATGGTTGTTGTTGTTTTTGTTTTTGTTGTTGTTGTATACACCACGCACGAACTGGTAACCTGTTGTAAATCATTGTAGGTTTTTTCATTCTTTTCTCTTCGTTTTGGTTTCTTTGTTATAACTTTTGTCCTCTGACTCTGATCGATGACTGTTTTGTATGCGAGTCGGTTTTTAACTATTTTTATTTAAAAGTACCATTTTTATCTCTTTTTTCAGCGAAGTGATAGTAAGTTTTGTTGGTGTGTATTTAGAAATAAAAACGTCAAAACTTTGCAGTTCAAAAATTTGTTTCTCTGATTAAAAGGAATTCTGGAACTTTTAAACACATCCTTTCATTTTTTTTTTCTTTTTAACGATAGTAACGACTTCTTTTAATAAAACTGCTTTAACAGTATTCAAAACCGTTATATTAAAGCATCAAAATAATCACTAAAATTAAACTTCCTGGCAACACCTTGATTACACAATACAACAACAATATTAACAATAACAACAACTGTACCAACAACAACAAAACTACCAACAGCAACAATGTTCTGAAGAAAACAAGATTAACAACAACAAATCAAACATCTTTAATCGCTTTTAAAAGCGATTTCTAGGATTCCAAAAGAAGCGATCTCAAAAAGCAATCAATAATAACAAGTAAAAAGGAAGAAGTAAAAAAGAACAGCAACAAAATAACAGTAACAACATCCACTCTATAAATCAATTGATTGAAAATTACAGATAGAATTTTCTAAACCACATTTTATAGGTCCACATAAATTTAGAGCCAATCAAAAATGAGGAGGAGCAACACAAAAAAAAAAAAAACAAAAGAATTTTTTTCTACTTTCTATTTTTTGGAAAACATGAGTTGAGTTTCTAGAAAGCGGTGTCGAGCTACTGAGCATCTACTAATGAGTAGAGTCGTTGTTAATAATCCTTGAGCAGTTGCATAGAATGATGTTAAACGATATCGTTTAAGGTGGGCGGTAGAGCAGGAGGAGGGCGGAAGAGAGGGGGAGTAGAGCACATGCCGTATACGCAGTCGAAGCTGACGCTGGAAGATTGAGGATAAAAACGCAGCTAAACCTTGAGACTTTTTTCCCCCCGCTTCCCCGGTTGAATTTGAATTTGGGTTGGGCCACTGGAATCACGGTACATGCAAGAAATATAACAACAACAAACAAACAAACGTACTCAAGATTAAAGAACGAACGTACGATAGATCGATCGACTGATTGGAGCCTTTCTCTGTACTGAAAATTATACGCGATCGAGCTATTTTGCATACGCATTCATTTTTAGACATTTAAACGAAACTATTAATTAAATGTTGTTGTTTTTGCTGTTATTATCCTTAAACTGCGCTACTCTGTACTCGGTTTTACCATTCAATCCGTTATCTGCTCGTACTGTTGCATGTCTGCTGCTCCTTTCTAACGGATCTCCGCCTATGTTACTAAATCATTGATGCGTTGATAGACTTTTCTCTGGAGAAGTTTTTGAAATTGATAAAAAGAAAAAAAGGTACTCACATCGTTCACACACACACATATGATTTCCCACTTTTCCGCTCTGCATGCATTTATGTACTGTTATGTTGTCTAACTGTCGATCATTGTTGCACCAGACAAAGTTACCGAGTGTCGGTTAGTGGCACCAAGAACTGGATTGACTAAGAATCCGGCTCAGAGGCAGGAGAAAAGGTTATTCCTCTCTATCCCTCTCTCTCTCTTTCTCTCTCTACTTAAGTCTCTTCTTCTGTCTCTCTCACTCTTTCTCTCCATTCAGTCGTCCATTTATTTCAACAGTGATGGGTGACTTCTTTTTCTTCTTTAAATGTCTCTCAAGTTTTAAGGACAAAACAATAGAAAGCAAGAGACAGAGAGAGAGAGGGAGAGAGAGAGAGAGAGAAAAAGAGAGGTACAGCGACAGAAAAAGAAGATTCAATTTTAATGTTATTAAAAAATCTTCTCACGATCACTTTTTACGATCTAGTTGAGATTTTTACCTCTCTTTCATCTTCTTATCTTACCATCTTCTTATTCATTTCCTTATTTTCTTTTTCGTTTTCTTCTTTTTCTTCTTTCAAAGAATCTAAAAACAGCTTTATTTAAACTGATCATTTAAACTATTTCATGTAATTTAAACTATCAATTGACAATCTTTACAATCTAGTGTATATATACACATCTACTTATTTAATTGTACCGAAAAATAGATATTTGACAAAAATGAATTTTTAAGAAAGAAAGAAAGTATTTGTAATACCCCCAATAAATTAAAAAACGATCTTCACTGGTCACTTTAAAAACTTGCTCTAAAAGCGCGAATTCCTCAAGGAGTAGATCATCAAGGAGTGGACCAAAAGAATGGAGAATCACGAAGATAAAAAAAGATCTTGTTAGTGAAATTGACCAAAAGGCAAGGAAAGACGAGTGTGAGATCATGATATGAGAGTCAAGAGAAAAACAACAAAAAAATCACTAAGCAACATCCAACATCATAGACATGGCTTAAAGACCACGAAAGAAATACCGACTTGAATCAAACAAGAAGAACATCAACTTAATGATCATGATCAGCCTCTGGGAGTGAAGACGATCGCTCAAAATGATTCAATTATTTTTACTTATTTATTTATTGTTCTTTACGTACAAAATATTAGCTAAAACGAGTTAACTATTAAAACATGTAAAAGGAAAAAATAAACATCAAAGAGAGAGAAAGAGAAAAAGAGTAAAACAGGAGAAAAAAGCAATCTTTATACCCATCTACGAGTAACTCGTATCTATTTCTCTCTGATAAAGATCGCGTAGAAAGCTGAAGGCGCTGAAAATTGATTGCGCCGGAAAAACCAACTGACTTGAGTTGTGAAAGTAATTAGAGACGTGATAGTGAAGATCATCTTAACTGATCACCTGCAAGAAACACGTACCACGTGGATGAGAAGGAGGAGTGCAGCGTAGAGCACAAAACTAACTCAGTTGAGAGTCAGAGAAAAAGAAACCCCTAGAAACTCTACGGCAGGAGGTCTGCTTCGATCACTACTTTCATTTCTTCAATCACTGCTTAGATCATTGATTAGATCACTGTTTAGATCACTGCTTAGATCACTGCTTGGATCTTTAGTTCGATCATTACAACGATCACTATTGTGAACACTGTTTCGATTTCTGCTTAGATCACTACTTAGAACAGCCCTAAACGAATCTATTTTAATAAACAGAAAATTAAACTCCAAAATGAAAACCTGTTAAATTTGTTGGGGCGTTTTCGAAGATATAAAATGCTAGAATTTTTACCTATTAAAAAATATGTTAAAAATGCTTGAGTCTGAGCTGATTTACTGATGTAATTAAAGTGGGTTAAAACGTGGTTAAGGCATAAATAAGTATAAATCAAAATTTATTATCTCTCTTTGAAGTTAATCAATAATATTCATTGATAAATTTAAATTAAAATCAATATTTGACTTTTAGTTGGTTGAAGTGATTTAAGTGATTTAAGTGTGGTGTTTGACTTTCGGACTTAAGTACTGATCAATAATATTTTTGACATTTTTATGCGGTGCGTAGGAACAGAAAAAAAATTGCAGCTTGTTGATTTACCTTTTAAATATTTGAATAATTGAATGATTTATTGAATAAAAAGTTGAAAAATCTGGAAAATCTGATTAATCAGTTAAACTCCAACGGA
Source organism: Myopa testacea (assembly GCA_949629155.1). Classification (NCBI taxonomy): domain Eukaryota; kingdom Metazoa; phylum Arthropoda; class Insecta; order Diptera; family Conopidae; genus Myopa; species Myopa testacea. The sequence continues at coordinate 55,802,388 of OX451346.1, forward strand.
ATTCAAGTTAAGCGCTTTAATGGTATTTACTTGAAAATAAAAACGAATGAAAAATCATCAAAAATAGATTTTCACCTAAATTTATTTGAAATGTAATAAAATACAATAACAAAAATTATAACATACAATATAAATAAATAAATATTTATTAGAATCATGAAAATTATCGAAATTTTAAACACTTTTTTAAACCTTCAGAAATAAACAACAAAAATAAGTGAATGACAATAAAAGAATAAATTTAAGTTTTACAAAACAACAACAATGAATCTCATGGCTTAAAAATCACAAAACTCTCAGGAAAAATTTAATTAATGATACACAAAAACACGATGAAGAAAAGGAAAGAAAAGAAATAATTAAAAAGATTTGACAGTCTTCGTTGAACCTGAATTTTAATTAAATTCAATGTATTAATAATATAATTTATGGAAGAAAAAATCCACAAAAAAATGTATGCAAAAGAAAAGAATTTCGCGAAATTCCACGATACGAAAAGAGAAATCTTAAAGATTCATCATTAATCATCTGATAATGAATCAGAAAATAAAATCACAAAAAAGTGACAGCAAAAATGCAATATTTCAAGTTTGTTCTCTACAGAGATGAATTTCAAAAGTCAAAGGTGACAACAATAACAACAACAACAAGAGACAAGAAATGCGTAGTAGACAAGAAAGCGTAGTAGACAAGAAATGCGTAGTAGACAAGAAATGCGTAGAAATATAAAGAAACCTTTCCTTATTTTACTACAACAAATCGTTTATACGAGTGTTTACTGTATTTTGAAGTATCTTTAAGAATATACGACTATATAGAGTACTTCCTTTTATATCTTTTTGTGCGATTTAATTAATCTAACTTTCTTTATTTCCTCATTGAAATAAATAAAAGCGTAAATAATTTCTGAATCTATTGTATTTTTATGCTTAGTTTTTCTTTGGATGAAGTTAATTAATACTCTTAAAGCAAGCTCTCTCTCTCTCTCTATCTATCTCAGTCTTCATCTGTAGGTATGCCTTCCGTAACGGTTAATTCGGAGCTAATGTTCGAAACAATTAAATTTTACGGTTATTTACGATTTCAAGCATCTCAAGTGTTCAAATGATTTTCAAAAAATGTTTTCAAAGTTCGGCTTTATTTTGATAATGGACGTACATTTACTCAAAAATTTACCGAAATATCAAACATTTTACGACAGATTGCATAATTTTCAGAATTATCACATATTAATTGATATTGATATTCAATTGATCAATCATCATTATTAAACAATTTATCACCATTTAAAAATTTGCAATGCAATTTTTCCCCCGCTTTTTTAAACAAACCTGATCGAAGTCATTAAAAATAAATGGTTCATGATTTAAGTAAATGTTTATTTAGTTAGTGTTGAAAGCATTCAGCAAAAATATTTAAGAAACACACTCAATCGAAATCGGCGAAAAGTGTTTCAGTCATCAGCTGCAACTCAGCAACAACAAGCGGCTAATAAACTGGTTCTCAGCTAAACTCACTAAAGCTCAATCAAGATGGTTTTTTTTTCTCGTTGGCGAATGTTACTGCTAAAACCACATCACTAGTTAATGGTTACTCGTTACACGAGCTAGTGTCCAACGAGGCCCGCTGCACAACACAGAGGTTAATGCAAATTCATTGAACAAAAAAACCAGAAAAAACCATTCCTGTGATAATCGTGGAATGTAATCAACAGCGATTGCTTTGTTGAGTTTAGAAATTCGCCGGCTGAGAAAGTTTATCGCTCACTCAAGGCTGAGATTTTTTGCTTATGCAATTTTTTTTGTATTTTTTTTTTTACCAACTAAAGAATAAAACGAAAAGAAATGAGCAGCTTTTTTTCATTCAAGGAAGTTTTCAAATCACGAACGAAGGAAATTTCTTAATTGAAATCGTTTAGAGGGAAAAAAACAGAATTTTGTATCAATTTTTATATTTTCTCTTGTTTTTTGCAGGTCCAGCAACCGCCGAGGTGACGCCGAACCTCTTGCCACGCCCACGAAAACGCATCACGAGCTGCTGGCCGAAGTCATCATGCAGCAGCCCAGCAACTACTATACACAAACCGAGAGCGAGTTGCTGCAGTTGGAGGCGACGGGCGCCTATCTGCCGGGTTACCAACACCACCAACAGCAACACCAACAGCAACTCCACCAGCATCAACTCCACCAACACAGCAGTGAACGTTGTGCCACGCCCACATCGTCCGCTGCCACCCCCACACCGACTCCGACGCCCTCCACAAGTCACGCGGAAGCCAGTTCCAGCAGCAGCAACGGCGTCGCGGTCGCCATTCACTACGTTCCGCCACCCCTCCAGCGGCGTTGCCAACCACCACCCCCGAATCTGCCGCTGAGTACGATTTCGTCTCCTCTGCGAACCAGCTTTAAAACGGCTCCGTTCCATCACAACCACCACCAGCAGCTGGACTTCCAACGCAACTCGCAGTCGGACGACGACAGCGGATGCGCCCTGGAGGAGTACACGTGGGTGCCACCGGGTCTGCGCCCCGATCAGGTGCGTGTGCCTTAAAATTAAATTTATTTATTAAATTAAATTAATTATTTACGATTAAAAATTTAATTTCTTGATGAAGAATTAATCATTCAAATTAAATTTGAGTTGTCAAAACGTTTATTATTCTATCTTTATTTTTTTTTTTAATTATAATAAATGTTTTCCCATTTCTACTACTTTTTTCAATTATTTATAACTGTTTATAATTTTTCAATATGTTTTAAATTGCTTTTAATTTCCCTAAATTTTTCAAAATTCTTCTATCGTTTTTTTGCCTGACTACGCGACATTTTCTCCCCTCTTCCCCCCCAACCGAAGACCAGACCAGAACAATTAATAACGGTAGCAAATGTCTGCAACTGACTCCACATCCTCTGTTATTTCAACCGACCCACACCCACCTCCACCGACCGCTTTTCATAGATTCCTCATGATTCAAGAAATCAACCAACGATTTTTTGTTGTTGTTGTTGACTTTGTTTTTGTTGTTGTTTCTTGTTGTTTGCTGACTCCGAGCTGCGATTTGTAACAATTCAAAAAGGAAATCGAAGCACAGCTTGAGTTGGAAAACAACAACAACAACAATAACAACAACACCAAGAGAGAAACAGTAACATTAACAACTGTTGTAAGGATTGAATTTAGTATTCGAATTCAACGCTAGAAGGCACTCGAAGCGATCTCGAAGCGACGCTGTGATGCTTGATAAATAGCACAACATTAAACCCGAAATGGCTATCGGCCAAAAACAGTGGTCAAGAGATGAAGTGTATGTGAGAGAGAGAGAGAGAGAGAGAGAGGGGAATACAGCAGGAGCGGCAGAGAGAAGAGACAGTGAAAGTTTAGTTTGAAGGCGGATTTCAGTGCAGCTTCCTGCAGCAGCATCGAGTAGCAGCTGATATAAATTTCAGGATTGAAACGGTTGAAGCGTTGTAATGATTACGTTGTGGGTTGGCTTTAACATCACATAATATAAATCAGAAGCACCTCGATTAAAATGGCGGGATCTGTAAATTGATTCATGAGTTAGTGGTTCAGGAGGTGGAGGTTGAGGTCGATTTTCTCGTTGTTGTTATTACTATTTCGTGTGACTGAACTTTTTCAAATATGTAGATTGAGAAAATAAATTAATTAAAAAGATTTATTAATTAATATATTAATTAATAAGTTTATAAGACTAAAAGAGAACTGAAAAAGTAAAAGAGAACTGAAAGACGACTAAAAAACGTCTAAAAGACGATTAAACCAACAAAAAACGACCAAAAATACTTTTAAAGAGACTATGAAAAGAAGACTAAAAGACGACCAAAAAAGACTGAAAAGACAACCAACAAGACAACCAAAAGGATGACCCAAAAGAGCTCTAAAGACTTTTAAAAGATGACCAAAACGGCGACCAAAAATACGTCCAAAAAAACGTCCAAAAAGACGTCCAAAGAGGCGATCAAAGAGACGACTAAAAAGCTTATGGAATGACTGATTTTATTTAATTTCTTGATTAAAAATCTTATTCTTTATCTAATTATTTTCTATTTTGTATCTTATTATTAACTTTACACTTTATTCTATTGTATTATATTTGTTTTTCTTTAATTCCTACTTTTTATCTCATTGCTTTTACGATCTGATTAATCATGCGATCGATTAATTACTGTACCATTAAAATCGACTTCATTTATGGACACCAATTAATTATCTATGATTTTGTACAAAAATAATTAAATAACAAATCAAACCAAAACGAACTGAAACGTAACCGAACCAAACCGAACCGAACCGAGCCAAAAGCTACTTCAAACCATATAACAATCTCGTGCAATTAACGGTTATTTAAGATTTCCTTAAGTGATATAAATGCATAAATATAATAAGTAATGCTGCAACAACAACAATAACAACTATAGTATGTGAACAACAACAACACCAGTCAACATCAGCCAACAGCAAACAACATTTGAACATGCGGCAACTTTTGGTCATTCGACCGAAGTCGAGTGGGAATCGAACCAGATTTTAAGACGTTCAACTCCTCGTCGTCATCGTCGTCGTTTCAGTGACCAGCTGCGAAAGTTTTCGATCCATTAGTTTTGGATTCCGACTGACGGAATGACTGAGTGAATATCTGTCTGTCTGTCTCTTGATCTGCCTGATGGTCTGTCTGTTAGTCCGCATGTTAGTTAGTCTGTTAGTCTGTCTGTAGATTCTGCACGTTGGTTGGTCTGTCACTTGGTATCTCTGTTGATCTGACGGGTGAGTTGGATGGTTTTTTGAGTTGGTTGGTGCGCTTACTCAAAAACGTGTGGTTCATGTTTGTGCTGAGGGTGGTGCTGGGAAAGGATCGTGAGACCTCCCCCTCATCACACCAGAGGCATTCCTTATTTTTTTCTTTCTCTTCTGATGCTGTTAACAGCAGGTGGTGTTGACAACCTTTGAAGCAACTTTGACCATCGACATCGCTGATCAAACTCATTGAACGGTAAATAAAATAAATTGACCAAAAGCGATGATGGCCAAAAGTGAAAGAAAGTGAAAAGAAAACTTTGTTTGGCTCCAGCAACACATGGTCTATAAAAAAGGAAGCAACAACGACAGCAGAAAATAGTAAAAAAACATCAAAAGCAACAAAAAACATAAAAAGAAACAAAATAACATAAGAAAAAAAAAACGAAATCAAAATGTGTGGGGAAAACAAAGTTTTTGCGTTGCTTTCGAGGATTTTTTTTTCTTTTTACAAAAAATGTGGCTCATATGTTGAGCAACTATTTTGTATGTTGCCGTTGTTGTTGTTGTTGTCTCCCTCTCTCTCCACATTCAAAGAAATTCAACGATGTGTTGTATGAGTAACTAACAAAAACTGAAAGGACAACATCACCAACCTCAACAGAGTATCATTAAAATTAGCTTCAATACCAGAAAACTACAGAAAGAGAAAGGAAGAGAAAAAAACGATAATAAAATCGGTTTTGCGATTAACTTTAATCGACTTTTAAATTGAAGCAGCACACAAATCGTACATACATTCATGTAGTTATGTGCAGTTGTCATTTATCTGTGGTTGTTGTTGTTTTCATTATTTTTGCAGTTGTTTCTGGTGCTCTGTTTTTTCTATGTTTGGATAAATGTTTTTATATGTGAATTTAAACCGATTTCAAATGAGAATCTGTTTACCATCTGAAGCTGTAAGAAAAACGCTAGATAGAAAGTGATCTCGATAGAAGATTACTCGATCCCCATTACTTTTATAGAGACCAAAATTAACGATACTTTGGAAAGTGAAGTGATGATGATAATCATCAGCATGCCTTCGAGATGAGTGGCAAAAACATATCCATTCATTTGACCTGAAGATCGATTGCTTTTCTTGGCATCACTTTTCTTTTCTCATGAATGGTTATAGATTCCTTTGCTATATCATCGCCTCTAAAGTCATTCAAATAAACTATCCGTTATTGGTACGATTTACAGATCACGTATTTTTGATCTCACATTTTTAGAGATCATTTATAATCTCGTTTAATTTTTCTTATAGTCTTTTTTTTCTTATAATGGGATTTCAAATCAATTTAGTCCAATAAAATTTTGTTCAATGACCATATTATTTACTTATTTTCCTTTTCAATATTATTTTTCTTATATTCTCATTCATGATCTTTCTTCCATTCATTTTTCTTTTAGGTGCGACTGTATTTCTCTCAGCTACCCGATGATAAGGTGCCGTACGTCAACAGTGCTGGTGAAAAGTATCGCATGAAACAGCTGTTGAATCAACTTCCACCGCAGGATAACGAGGTGAGGTTAAGAAAAAAAAAACAAAGGTCCTTTTTTAAATTCTGTTTTGTGTTTTCTATCTCTCACTCTCCCGATTTCTTTTATGATATATGTAGTCTATAATATGTATTTTTGTTTTTACGCTGTACTTTCGTTTTTCTGACCCCTTCTCACTCTGTTTTGTTACCCCTCTACAGGTACGCTACTGTCATTCATTGAGTGATGAGGAGCGGAAGGAGCTGAGAGTGTTTTCGGCCCAACGAAAGAGAGAAGCGTTGGGAAGAGGAGCCGTGAGATTGCTATCGGATGAACGACCTTGTAAAGCGGTAAGTTTTTTGGTTGTTACTACGTATGGTAGGGGGCTCGGACGATGAGTGAAAAAGTAGCAAGATAAGAAAATATGGAAACAAATTATATTAAAAATATTAGTGAAGAAACTACTACAAATTACACGAAAAAGTATTAGAGTAAAAGTAGAAAATATTATTAATTTGACCATATTATTAATAATACCTTTTAATTTCATTATTAAATATTAATTTAAAGTAAAATACTAGAGTACTAGAGTGTTCGCAATACAAAAATCGCAACCCCCTCGGAGGGGGAGGGGAGGGGGGGGGGAAGTAGTAAATCATCACGGTTGTAAATTATGTATGCAGTTGGTGGGTAATAAAATCTATATTTCACTCAAGCACCTAAGAGTGAGTGAGACTTAAAAGAATAGTAAAAAAGCACTGACTCGATATTTTAATTAAAATTCTCGAACAAAAGAGTTCATAAAAAGAAAAATGTACTAAAAAGAATAGTAGTACAAAAGAAACTTCAAAGTAAAAATTTTATGGGTTGAGAACTGCTTTAAATGAAGGAAAATCATTAAACAATTTTAATCATTTTAAGGAAAAACTGGAATTAAATTGGATTCATTTGGCTTCTTTTTAGTTATTCTTTTTTTAATTTGTTTCTTTCTTTCGTGTTTTTGCTCGGTTTTTTTCGCTTAAAGTTTTACTTCTAAATCATTACAGAGTTGCCAATGCAGTGTTTTATAATTCACACAGACTGACAGAGGGAGCGACAGGGGGGATGGAGGGAGAGGGGAAGCACAAGAATCCGATCCTTTTCCACTTTCGTTTATGACTCCAAGGAAACGAACTGAGAAACGAAACTTTTTAATAAGTTTTACGAGTGCTGAATGCAATCAAAATTGACTACTTACTTAAGTACAGCAAATACAGGGTGTGTGCTTCTGTGTGTGTGTGTGTCTGTGAGCGTGTTGTCTACAGCTAATAACGATGCAAATTCGAACAAAAGTTTTCGTTTAAAATTCCACACAGAAAAAAAAACTTTTAATCTACTACTATTTATGTAACAAAAAAACGCCGTACTGAACAAAATTTTCCATTCACTTTTCTTTTGTCTACAGCAACAACAACAACAACAAAGAGACGATGTTTGAATATTTGTTGTTGTGGCTGTTTTTAAGACAGTTTTACTAAAAGAACTGAGTTAAACTGGGCAGAGCTGAATAGAGTAAAATAGAGTAGAGCTGATCTATAAGAGGTATCATAAACTTTTTGGCCAAAACGACTGCGTTCATCCCTCCGTCCGTTCCTCCCTCCGTTCGTCCCTCCGTTCATCCTTCCGTTCGTCCGTCATCGAGTGCTGCCTCGTAATTGTTTTGATATTAAATTTTTTTGGCTGTTGTTGTGAATCAGTTTCTCAGTTTTTTTCGTATTCTGCCCGTTTTTTTTTGTGGTGTTTGTCACGTAATAAGAAATCTTTTTGTCGTCCACTTTTCTTTGTTTTTCTTCAGCTGCTGTTTCGTTGGCTGCTTTTATTATTTTCAAAGCGACGTCTTTGTCTTTGTTGTTATTCTTCTTCTTCTCCTGCTGTTTCTGCTGTAACTGAGTTTATTGTCAGTTTGCAAAATTTATGGAAATAATAAAAAGCAGAAGAATAGAAAGAAAATTGAAGGGAATACAAGGAGGCAGCAGCTTCACTGCTTCTTCATAAAAAAGTTTAAAACTTTTCATTGTATAAATTAAAAGAGCTGCCGAAGTTCGGGAAAATTTTATTTGTTTTTCTTCAAAATAAAATTTAAAATGAAGCCAAAATATTAATTAAATGTTATGAGCGAAAGAATGAACACTCTTTCAGTGAAAAGAGAAGGGTTGTGGGTGGGCGGGAGGAGTTGTAAATGTTTATTTTTTTCTTACAATTTATTTAATAGTTTCATGTCTTAAAATTTGATCTGTGTAGTTTTTTGAAATCTTTTCATCTACTTTGCTGAGTTTTTAATGAGAACGGATCTCATTCTTTTTTTATTAAGTACTTTTTTTTAGTAAATTGACCATTCAATTGAGTCGTTCGTTTCACTCCATCGCTCAAACAGTTCATTGTTTCACCAACCATTCGATTCCCTATTTTGAATGTCATTCAACCATTTAATGTCATGTAAATAATCATTATTGTGCCTCGTTAATCTTATCAATCCAATTAATCACTCTTTCCGCGTCTTTCAAGTGGCAAGTCGACGATACCATTGTTATAGATTGTTGTTGTTATCGATGATCTGAAGAAGAAGAAGAACCAACAAACAAACAATCATTTAAGAAGATGAACGCAGTGTTGACATTTACGTCAACGTCTTGTCACACCCTCGTGACTTCGCCACCTCCAGAGTCACCACCCACTGCAATTAGGATAAAATGAAAAATCTTCTGGTTCCTTCTTCTTTTTTCTCGTCTTCTTCTTTGTCTTCTATTTTTTCGTCTACTCTTTCTTCACCAACATCATTTTCCAGTTCTTTTTCTTTGTCGTCCTCGTGTTTTCTTTTCTTCTTTTTTCTTTTCTTAGTTTTCTTTATTTCTTTCTAATCCTCCTTCATTTCGTATAGTTTTTGCGGCTCTTCCTCCTCCTCGTTTTGCTTCTCTTGTTACATTATGTGACAAAATATTTCGTAATTCTTTGCAGAAATTTTAACCCCAACCCAGTATAGCCTCCCGTCAGCCCACCGCCTCTTGTCCCTGATATTCGGGAATCCTCATCGTTCAGCAGCAGGAAGTGCTTCACACCGGAACCGGATTTATTACTGGTGCTCGTTATCGTGCCTTTTGCAGTACATAAACTTTTGTCAATAGCTTCTCCATCACTCTTTGCCAACATTCTCCCCATCGACTGCTTAGAACTACTCTCCCTTTCTCCATATCTCTCTCCCTCTCTCTTTCTATTGAATATGAGTATTATTATAATATTCTTCTGTTGCCTTTTGTTGACATTTCTTTGTGTTCTTCTTTCTGTTTACTTGTTTGCTTTCTTTAGTTTTTCTTTCTTCGGTCTTTTAATAATCATCACTCCACTCCACTAACTTCCTGTTATTGTTGTTATTCTTTGTTTTCTTTGCTCCTACCTTCTTTTTTTTTTGCACCATCCAATGCACACATTTTCACAAATTCACTCTACATCTTCTTCTTCACTTGAATAAGTTTTTCATTATTATCTCATTTTTATACTGTCATCTTTTTTGGTTTGCATGCATTCTTCAAGTTTTTGCCAGATTTTTGCCATTCAGTTTTCCTCTTCACTGCCTGATTTTATATACTCCCACCCGTCTCCCTCTCCGCGTCTTCTCCTTTCTTTCGTTTTTTCTTTCATTGTTTTTCTTCTGATTGCTGGTGCGTCTTGATTTTGACACCGACGCCCGCGTTTACGATTCCTTAAATACGCTTCATTGGATTTGATGTCAGCTTCATTGAACATCAACAAAAGGATACATTTTCTTTGTGAATTTCCCAATCCCCACCCCCTTCTTTCTTTACGTTTTTGTTGTTGTCTTTTATCAATGCTTTTAATGATATACCTGGTGTGTTTAAAGCGACTTCTCATTACTTTTGGCAGCTATGACATTCAAGGGACAAAAAAACGATAGACAACAACAACAACAGTTATTTTAATATAAATTATATTTAAATTTTTTAAATTTTGAAATTCGTACATTTTTTAATATCTTTGACTTTTATTAAATTTTTAGAAACTAATCGTTAAGATTTCGAAATTTTGGGAAAGGCTCAAAATATTTGAAATATTTAACTCATATATATACATATATATTTACTTTAAACTTAACTTTATCATAATTTACAACGATAACATTTTTGACATTACTTCGTCAAGTGAATTTTTTTTTTTTTTTGTTTGGTTTTTTGTAACTTTACCCTTTTTTTTTTGGTAATAGCTTTTTATTTTATATATTTTTTAGTTCTTTATTTTATTTTATCTTCCGTTTCTCATCCATTTCCAAAGTTTATTTATCCACATTCTCAGCACGAACTCGTCTGCTAACTGAAAATAAATCTCCAAGCATGAAATCTCTATAAATAAAGGAAAATGATTGTTCTACAAATAAAGCAGCGAGTAACTCGAAAACGAAGAGGCACAAAAAAGCACTTAAGCAACTTTTCCGGCTTTTTCGTGTTTAACTTCCGGCTTCCGGTTGTTTAGTTTAAGAGAGTTCCACAGAAATTCGAAATAAATTCGGAGAAAAAAGTAACTGTTAACCACTTGCAGAGCGGTACCACAAGAGCGGTCTAGAATCAAGCTCTGTGGTCTAAATACCACAGAAGGAGGCGTACAGGCAGGGCAGGGAAGGGAAGGAGGCTTTCAGTAGCTAAGTGTGAGGTTGAGGAAAGAGGCTTTAAATGTCCTAATTAAAGTATCCGCAACATAAGATGGTTGTTACTGAGGGACGCTAGGGAGGGGTGGGGAATATGTGGTTGTATAGTGATTTTGAGGGGTCGTTTAACTTGACTCGTGGTTGCCAAAATTTCTGCTCAACTTCTTGTTGTAGTTAAGGATGTTAAATGGCTCGAAAAAGAACGGACGAAAATGTTAATTATTTTTGGGAATATGTAAGAATTAATAGCGCGGAAATTTAACTACCCGTGAATGTGGAGGGGTGGAGGCGGTGTAGCAGAGGGAGGAAAGATTGTGGGGCTGCTTAATGCCATTTCCAAGCATCATCTCCCACCTTCTTCTATCGTTTACACGAAGAAAATGTCAATAAGAGCCAAAATAGGAAACACAACGATGAGGAGGTCGGAGAAAGTAGAGAGTCTTCTTTTAATTTTCATTTATTCCGAAAGAAAAAACCTATCCAGGAGCGATTTCAAGGTGACCCATTAAAGTCAGCATTCGTAGCAGCAGAGACTCGTCCCCGTCGCCGTCTGCGGCAGTCATTCGATTACGATTGCTTGATTCTTAAAAGACTTCACAAACACTCTTGATGCTCCACATCTTTTGTTACCTGGTGCCGATTCAGGGCTGCCAACCGACGGACGAATGAACGAGGAATTCCACCAGGAACTGCTGCAAGAATAAAGCAGAAGCGAGAAGACCTCCACAAACTTTCACTGAGGGAGCTTAGAGAAGTCTGTGGAATCGAGAGAGAATGAAGTTATTTGGCTAAATGTAGTTGGTTAATATAAACAACTCAACACGAAGGAGTTTAATGAGTCGAGTCATTAAAATGTGGCATCACTTTAAAGAGTTCTCCTCTCGCTCGGAATTCTATGAAGACAACAAAGAATCCAATAACAACTTAGCTTGACTCGCTTGTGTCTCAACAAACAGCTTGATTTCCCACTTTCTCCCTCCATCCCGACAACGCAATCTCGAAATCTGTCTCCCTCGTTGTGCGTACTCTGGGGAGCATTTAACCAACCTCGCTTCGGGCAGGCTATTTTAAGTGTTCCAGTGCTGCCAACTTTATTATTATTTTATTATATCTACGAACGCATGAACGTATTAACATTTATTGCTGTTTTTTTCCGGGTACTGTTCATAAGCCCGAGGGATCGTGCCACCCCGTTTCGACATGACCGTCCCTCGGTCGACCTTCTTTCGGGGTCGTCCTTTTATATAATTTCTTTTTAAGTTGTCATTTTTATGCTGCTTACATTTGTTTGTTTTTAAAATGAAACGACTTGTTTTCATCTGATTCTTAAAGCATTTAACTAACTCCATTTCTCTCTCCCATTTGTTTCTCTCTCTCTCTCTCTCTTTCTGTGTATCTTCTGTTTCTGATTCTCATTACAGTGCGAGCAGCCGCTGTCCTCCGGTGACATTGTCGTCTTCGCCCAACGTCTCGGCTCACATATCTGCTGGCATCCTGGCTGTTTTGTGTGCAGCATTTGCAAGGAGCTGCTGGTGGATTTGATTTACTTTCATCGCGATGGAAATCTTTACTGTGGACGACATCATGCGGAGACGCAGAAGCCACGTTGTTCCGCATGCGATGAGGTGGGTGCGATAAGCTTTTCTCCACAGGGCATCAGATTATTACGTAATCTTGTAATGAGTTCGAGACTATCTGGTATTTTATTCCACGCTGGAGGCAACCTTAAAGTGGTTCTTGTTTGCTGAAGGCAGCTTTTTTTTAAAGAATACAAAGATCCTCCAAGCATAATTTTCACAGATTATTTTACAAGAATTACATACAAAGTGGATAAAGATAGATAAAGGGTCTAACTGTGGGTCTCATTTTAAACACTTCAACTTCTTCAATGAAGGAAACTTCTTTGATGGACAAAAGTTTTGAAAATAGTACAACCCTTTAGCAATTCTTAAGAGTAGAGTAGTCTTGCTACATTTATAATTCCTAGAATTTTTCGCTCAACTCTTCTGTAAGAAGTTCTCGATTAACCCGTTCTCGATTCTTAGCCTTTATTTGATTCTTAAAGCTTCCATTGGATTGTCTTCCCATCCTCAAAACCTTTTCTTTCTTCCTCTCAGATAATTTTCTCGGACGAATGCACGGAAGCCGAGGGACGCACTTGGCACATGAAGCATTTCGCCTGCTTCGAATGCGACCACCAGTTGGGCGGTCAGCGGTACATCATGAGGGACGGGAAACCCTTCTGTCTCGGCTGCTTCGACACCATGTTCGCCGAATACTGCGACTACTGCGGTGAAGTAATCGGCGTCGATCAGGGTCAAATGAGTCACGACGGCCAACACTGGCATGCCACGGATCAGTGTTTCTCATGCTGCACCTGCCGTTGTTCCCTGCTGGGTCGGCCATTTCTGCCACGTCGAGGCACCATCTACTGTTCGATTGCTTGTAGCAAAGGGGAACCCCCAACGCCATCGGATACCAGTTCTGGCCCACAGCTGCGGCCTACTCATCGAGCCAGCACCTCCAGCCAGATAGCGCGATCACCACGACCGGGTCGCGGGGAGAACAAAGCAAAGAGCAAGGGCAGCGCCGGCAGTGCGGGGGATCTGCTGGACCGCCAGGAGCGCCAACGTTTGGAAGCGAATCTTGATTGTTTGGTACTGGCACGAAATCTGGAAAACTGCAGCATTCCGAGACCTGCACACCCGCCGCCCATCGATCTGGCCGAGCTTGGCATCAGTCTGGATAACATTTGCTCTGGTGAGAAATCCGTCTTCGGCGATACGAACCTGACCTCGTCCCTGCCCGATATGCTGGCGTCCAAAGCAGAGGACTCACATAGCTACCAGAGCATCGACAAGATCAACATCAACTCTCCGAGCGCTTCCGAGTTGACGCAAAGCACACAGGAGCTAACCAATGAGATGGACCACGATAACCTGCATGAGCTGCCACACGATAACTACGAGCAGTTGTTGGAGAAAGCAATCGACGACAATGATGATGATAACGACGTTGGCAGGGAGACGGAGGAGCGTCAGGAGTACGACAAACGTCATCCGAGTACTAAAGAAGTGCGCTTCCATAGCATACACGACACCATGTCGCGGTCCAAGAGCTACACGGATAACTCGAATGCCCGGCGGCGACGACGTAAACGCAATCAGGCTCGCAGCTCCTCGGAAATGCAAATCAACCAGACGAATCTACGCCTGCACAACGCACAGACTCAAGCCGGCGGCCCACCTCCGCTCCTTAACACGCGCGACAATAACTGCGACGCGGCTAGCATCTGCTCTACTTGCTCCTCCAGCTCCTCGAGTGACATGGACGACTACGTCTATCGTATTCCGGTACGCAAGCATTACGGCGGAGTTCGCGTCTCTTACGTACCGAATGATGCCATCGCTTATGAGAAGAAAAAGAAACAGATGGACAACATCACAGTAGGAAGTGGTGTAGGAGGAGGAAGCAGTGGCAACAACGCGGCGGCAGCGGCAACATCGACTGAGGGCAAAAATTGTACGATATCTTGACAACCTCCGATTCTGCCACCGCCTCCCCTGAATCTGGGCAGCTACTATATATTGGACACCATCCTGGAGGAGCAACGCAGCGTTGAGGAAAATAAGTTAGGATGCTTTCGACGCATTTGGCATTTGCTAAGATCCACCGGCAATAAGCAGGGAAGCATTCAGAGCTTTTAAGCTTTTGAAAAACTATTCATATACACAATATTTATTATATGCAATAAAATAATTTTCTCCTTAATTTATAAATGTTTTCGTTTATACTTAGATTCAAAGGTTTCATAGAATCATGGAATTTGGAAAAGAATTAGCTACCATTTTTTCTAGTTCATATGTTCTATATTCTATCTTCTGAAAGTTTAAATTTCTAGGTTCGATAATTGAATCCAATGAAAGTTTAAATTTTTCGAAAACCTAAACTAAAACGTATCAAACTGTAGATAGTATATCTGTAGATGCATATTTAAGGTATAAAACTATAAAATATAATTATAAAATGCTATCATATCGTAGTTGTAGATACTGAATACACAGACTACAGTATACATTTTTGTACAAATATGAAAAAAACGATTATATCATTCAAGAAGAAAACAAAACAACAACAACAAAAAATCACACGGTTTATATCATTAAATATATCATATATCCATAATCGATATTTTCGAAATAATCGGTAATAAAACTCAAATATATAAATGAAATTTTTAAAAAAAACGCATAAAATACAAAATCTATTTATTTTTACATCAATAAAAAAATCGTAAAAATACAAAATTTTTAAAGAAAAGGAGTGTCATTCAAAAAGAAGAATAAACCTTAAGAAAAAGTGTTAAAAAAATACAACAAAAATAGAATTAAAAAGAAAAGTATAAAGACAAATAAAAAGTAAAACTAAAATTAAAATAAAACTGAAAGAAACAAATTCGAAAAGAATGAACTTATTATTGTCAAAGAATGAACACAAACAACAATAATTACATTGTTAATTAATGCTAACATTGTTAACTTTCTTAATATGAACATTTCAACTTTCATAATGTACGTTCCAAGAAAAACAGCAACGACAAGAACAACTATCTGTTTAACCATCTATATACGAGTATCTATCTATCTATCTATTTATAAAGAAATCTAAAGTTTCTCCCTTTACGAACTTTAACGAAACAATAATAACGAATTATAAGCTTCCACAGTTGCAACAATAAAAAAGCGATTAAAACCATATACAAATAGGTATCGAAAAAAATAGTTATTTATTCAGTAGTATAACATTGAAAAAGCCAGCAAAGCAAATGAAATTTGAAACGCAAATTATTTGCTTCAGTTTATTACCATGTACTATAGATCTTTGTTAACCGATATTAAAAACTAAACAAAAAACATCCAGAAAAATAAAAAATAAAAAGTACTACAGTAGCGTTAAAGATGAATGTGAAGATATATACTATGTATATATATATAATATATACTCGTATAATATATACTAGATGTATACATACATACATATATGATGTGTTTATACCTATATACAAGCAAATATCTAAAAGTGTATCCATCGTAGTTATAATTATTATTATTCTTATTATTTTAATTATTACTATATTAATTATTATTATTTTTATTATTATTATTATAATTATTATTGTTATTATTATTGCTATTCACATGTACGGGAATTGAATGAATTAATCAAATCCTTAACATACCTTTTTCGATCGAAGTATATATACTAAATATAAATATACATAGATATACATATATATCGTATATATGTATCTTAGCATAGACATTTTAAATAAATATATGTATAAAAAACTACATACGTACATATATACTTAGGTACTTTTAAGACGACTGTATAACATGTGAATGTAATAGTTTTACATGTCAAAATCAGAGATAAAATAAAATTAACAATATGAAAACAACAAAAACCCGCAAAAGCAATATGCTTTATTTTCTTTTTTTGGAATAGTGTAAACCCTTTATTGACTGGATTTTTAATTGATTGAGTTTATAATAAACTCAAGTTTATGTACTAAAACTCTTCGCAATGATCATATCCAACACATACCAACATCTCAATTAATTATGTTGTTGTTAGCTGATGCCTCAATATATGAATAAAGGCTGTGGCCACACGTAGCATCACGATGCGATCATCACTTGCGCTAATAAGCTGATTTCAGGAAGTGAAACAGGTTTCGATGATGAAGTGAGGGTGTTCTCAAACCCACCCTCAACCACTTCCTCGTACAAGAATTTGAATTGTGACACTTTTCTGGATTGAGTGTATTTATAAAAATTATGTATTTATGAAATATATAAATAATTTACTTATCCAAATTATCTGAATAGCTGATTTGTAGTAACATAACTTGTTTAAATAGCTCACCAGCCCGCAGTACGATGTCTATTGTCCGAGAAACTGTCATAAAGTGTTTTTTCAAAACAGTAGACCTTTGAAAATATGTGGCTGTCGAAAACCGTATATTCTCTTCCGTTCTACTGCTGTTCCCTAGTTTTTCGTGAATTCTTTCCAATAATCGTGACTTTTTTCAAACGCCGAGGGACGCGAGACAAATTATATAGAATCGGAACTGTCCCCCCTAAAGCGGTACGTCTTGTCAACTTATTCTACATCTATGTCCTGAAGAAAAATCTATAGATCTAGATTTAATCTAACAGAGAGTCATAGTTCACATGTTAGGTTCATTTATTTAGATACAAATTAAGTGGCATGTTACATTTCCTTGCAATTCATAGGAGGATTAACAACGTGGCCCACAAAATAAACCGCTTGCGGGCTGATAACGGCAAACATGAACGGATGGTCGGCTATGAAAGTTTTTGATGGGCCCAAATAACCTGATAAAAGCTTTAAACCGAGGACTGCAACGAGAAATATGTAGGAAGGTAAGCACAGATGGAGGACGAAGGATCTTTGAAGAGTGACAAACTTACACGTAGCAGCGGCAGCCTCTGAACCGGCTTCGTTGACCTCTATGAAGGCTTTGTGTTTCACATCCGAAACTACAGCTGGTTGTTTTGTGCCAAAGATGCCGGCCAGGCCGAAGTCATCTTCGAAAAGCGATGTTATTTGTAGCTACGCAAAAAGAGTTTGAGGAGAAAGGAAAGAAGTACAGAGATGAAATCATTATACGGTTCCATTCCATTCGGGTGATCACTTAATTATTACCTTCTGCAGAATTTTTTTCATATCGAGTTCGATATCGATGCGGAATTTGGGTATATACAGATCGATCTCCTCATTTTGCATTCGTTCCGGAAGCTTGCGCAAATCGATGTCCCGCAGACGCGACTCCACCTCAGCCAGACCCTCGACGTCGTTCGGCAGCACCAGCAACATCGAAAGATCGGAGTCAGCGTACGGTAGCTGCAAGACAGTGGCACCCAACTCATCGCTCAGATCCGCATAATTGAAAGTGCCATCTTGGTACATCATCTCAATTGGGACATTCTCACAAGCTTTCACCCAGAACTCTTTGCATCTGGTATCCCCGGACCAGAACTCTTTGGCCCATTTGGCCTTGAAGTAGATGGCATTCACCAGGACAGCCAGAGTATTTGCGTCCAAAGAATCCGGGCTCACCAGATCGAGTATTTTGTCGTTTGTCTTCCGCGCCACCCACTGATTGATGTTGTTAGCGGTACGTTCCTTATCGGTAAACAATACTCGCTCGATTTCGGCATCAAAGTAACGCCTTGCTCTCCTCCTGAAACTCGACTTGGTCTTAAGCCCTTCCTTGAAATATATTTTGTTGGCCATTTGTAGCTGCATGTTCTCGGTTCGACGGGACTTCATCAAGTGGCCGAATTGATGGTACACCAACGTTTTGTTGCGAGGCAGGCCGAGTCCTGTACGCAACTCTTCAGCAGTTTGACCGGAGGCGCCGGTATAGGTTAGGGCTAGGATAGTTTCCAGGGAAATGGGTGAGTAGACCACGTTTTCATCCGGTTTTTCGGTTGCAATCAACTGGTGAAGGTTTTTAGTGAAATATTGATTTATGTC
This sequence comes from Myopa testacea, assembly GCA_949629155.1. NCBI lineage: Eukaryota > Metazoa > Arthropoda > Insecta > Diptera > Conopidae > Myopa > Myopa testacea. The sequence continues at coordinate 55,820,926 of OX451346.1, forward strand.
ATTTAAATTCTTTGCGATGCATGTGCCAGTCTTCCGTTGGGCGGCAATCGATTTGGTCAGAAATGCCGGGTAGATAAGCAGAGCAACAGCTACAGCCACAGCTAAAGAGATTGACGAGATAGAATCATATGAATACGAAGTGGAAGTTGCATTTAAAATCAGTCGAAGTGCATTTTATAAACTAGGTTATACATGTTTTAATATAATAATATGTTGGTTAAATCTTAAAAAATGTTGTTAAGGATCTCCCTGATTTGGATTTCTCCACCGTAATTCTAGTCATTTTTTAGATCCTTATATTGAAAGGCCTATAAATTGTATGGAATCTTTTAAGTTCACTCGTTAAATATCACCAAATTGAAGTAATTTATATTTTTGTAGTTTATGGTTTAAATTTTGATAGATTTAAACAAGTTTTATACTTTATATGGATCGATACATTTTATAACAACCATATATCTCAGGATTATATGTATGTATGTATCCTAACTCAGGTTTGCTGATATTTGTTGGTAGTATTTTGATTTCTCTAAATCGTTCTCAAAGCTACAAACTTTAACCTTGTTCACTGTATGCAATTTTTACTGAAAACTTACTCAATGTCGAATTCATTTTTGGTTGGTTCGTGTGTGCTTTATTTTAACTTGGATGCTTCTATATCCTGTATCCTGATTTCGATAGCTAGTCACTGTATGGGACGTGATCTTCCTTCGAGTGATGGGTCTGCACTGCTGAATACAACTGCAGTCGATGACAAGTCACCAAAGTCTCGCTATCGCTTCTCGATCAAATTTTCTCGCCAATTAGTGAGCGAGAAGATTTCAATTACAATCTCGGCAATTACAATAAGAGTTCGTGTGTGAAGTTCGAAAGTGAAGAAACAGTACTGTAACTTGTGAAAATATTCTAAAATACACAAATGAACGCCTTATGTACATATACAAAAAATGGCTCTGTAGGTTTACAACATTTTGGCATATTATATTAGGGACTTCCTGGAGCTCCTTGGACTCTTGGAGGACAATTATTTCACCTTAGTAGGCCCATATAACAATCCACTCTGAGTTGAACTGAAGTTGCGGCCGATCTCCTGCACCGTAGTACCAGACACCAGATATCTTTGATCGGATCATGTAACAATTGCGTATATGATGCTCTAGTGGAGTTCTTGCATATCGCAGGGCTTCGTGCCAATCCACGGTTCCTGTGACAATGACAGAAACCAATTAATAATCGACGTATTGGTATGTTTATTACATATGATAGACCCTGAAAGGGGAAGAGGGTTTGGCAGCGAAAAATTGTTGTAGTGACTTTATCGAAATTGAACACTTTTGCCCCTGATCTGGTCTTGCTATTAAACAATGGGCCACACCCGTTTCTACTTCGTTATTATTATTCATACGTCTCGAACTGCAAATTCACAAGATATTTATTGCACCTCACTAGCCGTAGCGTAAATCAATTCTTTCACTCTAATTTTGTTTGATATGGAAATAATTTGATTATATTTATCGGGAATTTTTTGTCCCGTTCCAGTTCCGCTTTAATTTGAAAATACAATCTTTTGGAAAAATCTTTTTTACAAAATTCTTGAAAATTATCTCGAAATAGGAAATATTTTTAGTTGTCTAATACTAAATAGAAACAAATACTAATACAAATAATATTATTATTAATAGATATTAGTTTTATTTAGTCACTTTATTAGAAAATCAATAAACAAATATATCTATAAATGCAATTAAAGACGAAAATAAAGAATAAGAAGAAAAAGAAAAATCTGTAAAAGATATCAATTATTTTATCCATTGTTTTCTTCTGAAACTAATAATGTTATCTAATAAATTTGAATATTTAATGATGTTTAAGAGTAACTTTAATCGATTCAAATGGATTCGATATATTGATCCATTATTATTGGATTTATTTTTATTTATCGATTAAAGTTCCATTCAGATGATAGTTTCTTTGTAAAGTTCCGACTCCTAAACGAAGCAACCTTCACGAATGGCTTAAATTTAGAAGCAGATCGAATGATTATCTGAAAGCTAATAATAAGCAACTGAGACGAAAGGTCGAACAAACTATAAAACCAACTCGGGAGCTGATGGCAGTTGATGAAGTAATACTAAATTTGGCAGAACGCCTACTTATGTATCTACATATATACATACATGTGTATATGTATGTAAGTAGCTGATATAAAAAACTTAAAGAAAAACTAAAATTAGCATATTTTTTTCAAAGTCATGTTTTTAAGTTGTTGAAATTCCTAAAATTAATATTAATCGAAAATTAAAAAATGTTGATATATGTATTTTGATACTTGCTCTGCCTTTCGATCATTCTACTCTTATTTTATTATTCTTATTTCTTTGCTCTTCCTATCCTCTTTACTCTCTTGAAGCCTCTATCCGTCCATCACTATAATCGTAGCATTTTTTGATGCCACATAAAAAGTTCCATCACCAGAAGCATTTTGGTCCACAGTTTATTCACCCTACGCAAGATTTCTACAACACTTGAGGAATGTGTTCGTTTGGATGAGACTACCCTACATGCTCTTCTTCTTCCTTTTTTCTTCTTCTTCCTTTGGAGTAGTCTTTATCACAGACTTGACAGTTGGTTGCACAACGAACAGAACTTGCATATCCTTAATTTCTAAGATTATTTTCATTATTCTATTGGTGCTTCTTCTTTTTATTCTTCTTCTGCTTTTTCTTCTCTTCTTCTTTCTCTTCCCCTTCTTCTCCATCATCCGCAAGCGGGTACGCAAATCATTTTGCGTCATTAAATCTGTTTTTTTACGTTGTTGGCTGTGGGATTTTTCTTCTTTAGCTACTGCTACTTTTTTGCGCTTCCTTTTCCTCCATCTTCTTTTCTCTTCTACTCGCCCATCCCCTCTTTCGTTCTTTTTACATCGCTCCACTATTTAATGGGACAGTTTTTGTAGAGTTTTACGACATTTTAAGTAGTCATAAAGTGAAACACTTGACGACACATTAAACGACAGTCAAGACAGTAAACCGTAAGGTGAAAGAGGGAAAGAGAGAGAGGGAAAGAGAGAGAGGGAAAGAGAGAGAACGGGAGAGACAGAGAGAAAGGATCGCATGGGGATGGATGGGAAGAAGTAGAAGAAGGGTGTATTAAATTGGCTCTGATGGGTGGACCAGTCACAAAATATATTTTCACTGGCATATCAGTTGCATCATATCTCGAGTTGTATTGATTATTGTAGATACTATGAGATATAAAATGTTGCTATTAATAAAGCATGGGTAGCAGGAATTCGTGAAGAACTGAATCCATAAGAGGCCTATAGAGGACTATATTACATGTCACAATCTCTGAAAATAGGAATTGACAGCTTGTAGAGTACCGAAGTGTGTAAATTTAATTCTATCTGAATTATTAATTCTCATAACTTTATAATTCCATTAAAATACCACACGAATTACGTGTGTCTCTTGAAGGAGTTTCTTTTGTGGTGGAAGAGGAGGAAGCTGTGACAGAACCTTTTTTGGGCACTGTTAAGACGAGCTCATAAATAAAACACTCCTGTAGATGGTCCCTTAAGGACAAGCACAGACGGATAAGTAATAAAAACAGTCAGCCATTCAGTAGTTCGAAGGTGTGTTGTTGATACATCGAGAATGAAGGAGAAGAAAGGAAAGTTTTAAGAATCTATAGAAAAAGAATCACAAAATTAAGAAGCAGAAGGAAAAGAAGAGAGATCCGACGGAATATAGTCCGAAATAAAATGGATATCGTAACAAAGTGTTGACGATTCGTATTGATGAGCTCGATAATCAATCCAAACACCAAACTTAACGGCTCTCACTTTAACTAAAGAAGGCACTTAAACTCAGATCCTTCCACCTCCTCGAAAATAATAAATCCACTCGTTTTAGTTTGCTTTTCGTGGAACAGGAAGTCCACGGTGACTGTCTGTCTGTCTGCATATCTGTCTATCTATCAGTCTGTATAAAATATGTCGGTCTGTTCATCTTTTCGTTGTGTATCCTGACCACGGTGTTGTACAGGACGTTGTCAATAATGGCAACTAAATATTTTATTAGGCAGCTTGCAGGAAATTCTGCGGTCGTGATTCAAGGCAGCCAACATCCGGCAGCCGACAGCCAACAACCGACATTCGCCATCCGACTCCACCAAGCAGAGCTATAAAAAAAATACATCCAACCATAAGAAGATGATGGCGGTCATGATGATGATGATGATAATGAGGCCCATAACAATGAAGATGATGATGAATTCTCAGAGGAATTCAAGTGTATCTTGTTTTGGTTCTACTTATTCGAAGATCTGCGACTGAAGTTTGACGACTTTGTTGCTCTGAGCCGAAAGTTTGCCAACATTTAACTCGGAAGATAGAAGAGTCTTAAAGGTCCTTTTCGTAGTCCTTTTTTAGTGGTCTTCTGTGGCTGTTTCCACAAAACGTGAGCAGATTTCACGATGTGTAAAAGTTGGCTCACATTAAAAACATACGTTTTCAATTTAAGCAGGTTTTTTTTTGCTTTTTTCCCCCTTTTTCTTGTGGCTTTCTTCGTATCTGCGAAATGTGTTGAGATGTGGTCAGATGTGTTAAAGAAGAAAACGAAAATTTCACGTATTTTTTGAAAAACAAGTATCGAATGTCATAGAAAAACTGAACTTTCCGAAGAACCAGAAAGAAATGGTTTTCATATAAAAACTAAACTTCTAATCTAAATTTAATGTCAAAGCTAAGTCTTAATAAAAACGTAAAAATATGGATTTGAAAAATATTATTCTATGAGATCGAGAAAGTATTTTGAACAGATTGAGTTAAGGGAAACCTGAAACCTTTATTTTAAACATAATTAAAAAAATGAATTGAATTGCTGATTGATTGAATTTGGAGAATTCATTTGATTGATATTTATCCTGATTTCTTCTTTCTTTTATAAACCATCTCATAAGTCTTCTTTTTCCTGTTACAGGTGACAAGAGGAGAGTTCAAAATAAGTTGTTTTTTCTTTTTTCTATAATTTTTCATTTCACTTTCTTTGCACCCAAAAAAGAAGAGCTACAAAAATTAGAATTCATGGAATGTCTCTCAACGGCTGTCAGTCGGTCTGTCTTTTTGTCTGTCGGTATCGAAGAAGGTCGGTACGTGGTTTGGAGAAATAACTCAATTTTTCTAAGGCTAAAACAACAACAAAACCAAATCATAACGTGTCTATATAGTATGTGTGTTTCTGTAGAAGAGAGAGAGAGAGAGAAAGAGAGAGAGAGAGAGAACGAGAGAGAGAGAGAGAGAGAGAGAGAATCTGAGACTGATTAAGAAAATAAAGCAAAGCTAAAAAAAGGACCAGCGAAAGTTTTCACCATCACGCTTCAGGCTCTTCCCAACCCGACCCCTCTGTTTCTCTTCCACCTCCTCTTCTTCTTGCCCTCTCCCTCCCACAACATACACACATAGAAAGAGAAAATATAATAATAATATTTTGTTGGCACGCTTTGTAAATTTTGAATAGAAATGTTTTTTAACATAAATTCCAGAAACAAGTACATACAACAACAATAAGAAAAACATTAAAAACATCCTTGAGCACGTACACGATGCCATAAGTTGTCAGGATTCTCTATTTTTGTTGTTGTTTTTATTGGAGTCGGGGAAAAAAGCACGAACTCTTTAAATTCAAAAGTGGACGAAGAAAGAAAGATAGGAAGGGGGAGAGAAGAAAGAGTGGAGAAGAGGGGATCGAGGAAGTTGCAGGGTGAAGAGAAGAGTGAAGGGGAGTGAAAAAGGAGGAAGAGAGGAGGGAGAGGAGAGGATCGAAGGAGAGGGAGGCAACTCATCATTATGCCAGCGAGACTGCAAATGAAAGTCAGTCAAAGGATACACATCAATGAGCATTCACTCTCCACACACTCACACACACACCCATTCATATACATGCACACGCCCTCACAGTCTCTTCTTCCTGTCAAAGCAGAAATCAAAAAAAAAGTGCGGTGACAACTTCTGAATGTTAAAAAGAAGGAAGGAAGGAAAGAGACGGCGAGAGAGCTGATCGAGCGGTAGGACGCCGGTTCAGAGAGCAACAATTGTCAGAAAAGACTTGAAACTGCTGTTGTTGTTGTTGCTGTCACTGTTGCTGTTCTTATCGTTCGTTTTTAATTTTCAACTAGGAAAAGCATTTATTTTAATTTCAAAGTCATTATTTTGGTAGCATTACGTCTCCGGTTGGGAGGGGCGTAAGGAGTGAAGGGAGGAGAGACAGACAGCACAGTATCTCATTTAGGACATTCAGGGTTCTTTCTGTCTCTCGCTAGAATAGGACACGTGACAGGAGTACGGGGGGAAAAAAGGCATTCAATTAGAAGCTGCTTGTTATCACGTACGTCCGAAAATAAACTCACGAAGATATACGAGTACATATTATACATAAACAAACACCCTACCCACACACACACGCAGCGAAGACACACATACTTCTTCATTATACTATAGATATTCATGACGCTTTCGTTGCATACGATTAGGCGCTGTTCGATGGCAATGAAAAAGGAAACAACCTTGAGTTATTTACCGAGTTCTTTAGAACGGAAAATGAGCTCAGTTCAGCGCCACCTGAAGGCGTAACGGCGCATTAACTAGCGTCGCTAAGCTGATGATGTTGAACGATAACAACAAAAGGTTTCCCCCCAAAGGATTCACCGTGAAATCGACAGCGTACAAGCACGAAAGTCAACCGAAGGAAAACAAACAAACCGAAACCGACAGACGAACGGACATGCGATGAGACAGGCGGAGGGACGGACGGACGATGAGACAGACGGATGGACGGAGGGACGATGAGGCGGACGGATGGACGAAAGGGGAAAAGAACGAAAGGGAAAAGAGAACGAAAGGGAAAAAGAACGAAAGGACATCAGCACGAATGAGAAGGAGAACGAACTGGCAGAATGGAAGGTGTATGGAGCTAACGATGATACAGACGAATGAGACGTCTGGGCGGACAGACAGAACGTAAGGTCATGCGAAGAGATGAATGTATGTCTAGTAGATGAGACATATATTCAGTTGAATGGACGAATACTTCTGCCAAACCTAAAGACAAACAGACAAAGAAAAGTTCCAGCAAATTAGACAGACTTCGTAACTGTATCTCTCTGTGCAGATGATTCGTGGGTGAGTGATGTGAGTGAGTGATGTGACCCTCGTGATGATGGCAGACGGACGTACGAATTCCTAATTTTGACTTCTGGGACCGCAGCAGAACGCAGGATGGATGATTTGTTTGCTGAACTCGCTTCAGACGAATCATTCAAATCTGTGTAGAAATATTTCAAGCTTCTCATTGGATTTGGTTTTTCGTTGGTGCTTTTCTAGCATTTTTCTGGTCTTTTCTTTTCTTACTGTTATTGATACTCCTTCTAATATATCATTATCGTCATCATAACTACCATAATTATCATCAGTATCATTATCATTATTACAAACTCATCAACATTATTAGCTTCATCATCAAAATGTTTTTAATGTATAATATAATGTAATGTCTACTGAGTATTTTAAAGCAACTGAAGAGATTCCAGCATTTTCAAGGCTCTAAAATGAAATCCATGTTAAATACTGAAAACGATCTCTCCTTTTCATCAAAACCAAAAACAAAAAGAAAAAAAAAAACATCCTTAAACAGGTCGCCGCCTACAGGAAAAACCGGGGAACCACGATTTACGATTTTGCGATGTACCACGCAAAGGATACGCAGTCACCTGAAAGCAGCTCAAATAAATGGCCCTGAGGTATATAAGCCACTTCTTTAAACCGATGAATGTGGGCTCTCTTTACCTCCCACTCCCCCCTCTCCTACTCCAATGAACATCAAGTACAAAAAAGAAGAAGCTTTTAAAAGCAGAGACTCTCCGCCCTGCGGTGCACATTAAAAAAGAGAACCTTTTGTATCGTATGAATAATTATGCGCTCTTTAGAATTCAAAATCTACTTTTGTGAAAATTGTTTCGAAGAAAAAAATCAACAACAGTGAAAAATGTGGTAAAATTGCACCATTTTTCAAAGTGCAATTAATTTTATTGCGTGGCACAAGTGACATCCGTTCAAGTCGAGCGCCACCAGCGGAGTACTCCACAAGGACACACACACACACACACACACACACACACACACATGCATAAAGTGGAAAAGATAGAGATAAGGAGGGAGCGAGGGATAGAAGAACGGAGTGGCACGTGGGGGCTAAGATCCACGCACCGAAAACAGGCGCACTCTCGTTAAATGGCTGTCAGAAACACACTCACACATTTACACATGATAAAAAGGTCCTTTCACAAGCTACAGGAGTTGAAAAATATGTAAAGAATCCTCTGCTTCCAACAGAGGGCGCCCCCTCCCCCTCAAGACTCCCAGAAAAAAAAAACCAAAAAAAAGGTATTCATAAACATTTGCTATATTTTATATTTCTATTTATTTTTGTTTTTGTTTTTCCTCCTCATTTTTTTTCTTCTATTAATTATTATGATTTGTCGTTCTGCTGTTTTTTTGTTTTTCATTCCTTCTTTTTACCATTCGAAATGAGTTATGAAGAACGCAAAATGACGGTGAGGGTGATGATGTTACAATAATTTTTATTGGAATCCATTTTTTATTCCCTTTTTAGGTCTTTTTTAAATTTTCCTTCTGAGTTTATCGTATAAAGTGGAGAATTAAAAGATAAAGTTTCTGGTCGGTTTATAAAACAATTAATTTTAATTCTTGAGTCATAAATTTAAATTTAAAAATAAAAACCAATGTAACCATGTTGTTGTTGTTTAAACTTTTAATATAATATATTCATTTCACTTTAAATTTTAGTGATAATCTTTCCTATAATTTTGATGTTGTTTTTGTTGCCATTCTACAAAAAATCATGTGTTGAGTTCGTCTTAACACAAAACAATTCATCACAGGCATGTAAAGCAACCCACATGTGACCCTTAAAGGAGTCCAAAGGGATCACCAATCTATCAACCCCACACACCACAACAGCACCCCTTCCAATACCACCTCCCCCACCACATCCACCGTCATCCGCCATCGACCCTCAGCATTCTTACTGTCAAGCAGCTGAGCCAAGAAATTACACCTTAAAAATCATCATTTTTCATTGTGTTTGTGACAGATTGTGTTTTTGAAATCAGCTTGGAATCAGCTCAATTCAAGTAACAGTCAGCTCAGACTACAACAACAGCAACATCATCAGTAATACCAACATATAACATAAGAACGACATACAATATTCTAACAACGTCTAACGACATAACGACAAAGAAAAAAAAAACATGCGTTTTCCACGTAATGCGCCTGAAAGTCTGCAGTAATTTTTGAATGCAAAGAATGATGTACTGTTATATAAGACAAGCAGACGGACAGGCAGCCAGACAGACAGAAGAATGATGATGTTGGTGATGATGATTCTGTTACGTGGGCAGAGTTAAAAGGAGATGCGAATAATATGAAACCCGAGTGGAGGGGAAAGGAGAAGGTGTGTGAAATATAAGTGAGAAATTTGCTAAAAAGGATTTCGTTTTGTTTCTTTTCTTTTCTCTTATGTGAGTGTAGTCGTCAGTCAAGGATTGAAATAGCGTATCAAACGTTTTGTCTTCTTGCATCTTAAAATAATATTCGAAGAAAGACTTCATTCATTCGTGAGGGAATTCGTCATTAAGTGCAGCAATGGAATAGACTAGAAAGTGACAGATGGGAAGACAGACAGGCAAGAAGACAATCAGAGACAGAGAGACTAACAGAAAGAGAGAGAGTGACTAACAGATAGAGAAGGATAGCCAAAGAGAAGTCGTTGTTTGTGTCGATTGGCTTCAGAGTTCGTTATTAGAGAAGTTTTTTTAGGGAGAGGGGAAGAATTTTCGTGGGAGGAGTGGAGAGGGTAGGGTAGGTAATAAGATGGGAAAACTTTACACCTGTGACGGTTCTTAATAATGAATAATACAATGGAACTTATAATGTGAATACATAATACATTCATGTGATGAATATGATGAATTTGCAGAACCTGTAGCCATGGTGAAATTAAGCTTAAAATAGTACGGGGAATTAATTTAAAATAATTGAAAAAATATTACATTAAATTATTTCAAAAGCCCATATGTTCTCTTTGTCAAAAGAGACTATAAACGCAAAAGATCTCGATACTTCAATAAGTGGAGCCGAACTTAAATCTTAAATGATACAAAAACTACGAAAGCCAAGAATAAAGTTTCTCTTCTGTTTTAAAAGAAAATCTTTGTCATTAAATAGGGAAAACAATCGCATTGAAATTGTTTTTGACAGAGTTCATTAGTCATTAATTGTCCATGACTAAAGATTCCATATAAAAGTTCGACCAACCCGATGACGGATTTTCAATATGCGAATAATTCCGAAGCTCCATTTACTGATTATATTTGATTATCATAAAATGTCAGCTGCTCTCCGTTTTTCATATATTTTTTATGACAATATATCATTATATTTACTAAACTATATTTATACAATAATTGAATAAAAAATGAAATTTTTTCTTCAATTGCAGAAGATGGGGGTGGCGCGCATAATTTTAGGTTACATGGGCGGAAGGGTAATATGGCAAGCCGAATATAGCTTTCTTACTGGCTTTTTTTATGATAGTCCTCTTTGTGCTATTTTACTTTCATCAATCATGTTCTTTTTAGGATTCTTCTTGTTCTCTTAAGGATTTTCCTTTTCTTTATAAATGTTTTTCTACGGAAATGTGATGCAAAAGGTGAAGAGGTAGACGTGAAGAGTTTATTAACGGGCAAGAAAAAAAAAATCTTTAATGTCCCCTTTCTAAATTGAACCGTAACTGGAACGGGACAAAAAATTCCCGATAAATATAATCAAATTATTTCCAATCAAACAAAATTAGAGTGAAAGAATAGATTTACGCTACGGCGAGTGAGGTGCAATAAATAACTTGTGAAGTCGCAGTTCGAGACGTATGAATAATAATAACGAAGCAAAAACGGGTGTGGCCCATTGTTTAATAGCAAGACCAGATCAGGGGCAAAGATGTTCAATTTCGATAAAGACGCTACAACAATTTTTCGCTGCCAAACCCTCTTCCCCCTTCAGGGTCTATCATATGTAATGAACATACCAATACGTCGATTATTAATTGGTTTCTGTCAAGTCATTGAAAATCGACTCGAATTGCAGTTCAACTCAGAGTGGTGTGTTAGATGGGCCTCTCACCTTACTACGGTAAAAGAATTTCGATCCACCAAGAGTCCAAGGAGAGTCCAGGAAGTCCTCAATATAATCCAAAATGTTGTAAACCTGCAGAGCCATTTTTTGTATATGTATATAAGGCGTTCTATGATTTGTGTATTTTAGAATATTTTCACAATTTACAGTACTGTTTCTTGACTTTCGAACTTCACACACGAACTCTTATTGTAATTGACGAGATTGTAATTGAAATCTTCTCACTCACTAATTGGCGAGAAAATTTGATCGAGAGGCGAACGCGTGACTTTGGTGACTTGCCATCGATTGCAGTTGAATTCAGCAGTGCAGACCCATCACCCGAAGGAAGATCACGTCCCATACAGTGACTGGCTATCGAAATCAGGATACAGGATATAGAAGCATCCAAGTTCAAATAAAGCACATACGAACCAACCAAAAATGAATTCGACATTGAGTAAGTTTTCAGTAAAAATTGCATCCAGTGAACAAGGTTAAAGTTTGTAGATGTGAGAACGATTTAGAGAAATCAAAATATTCCCAAAAAATATCAGCAAACCTGAGTTAGGATACATACATACATATAATCCTGAGATATATGGTTGTTATAAAATGTATCGATCCATCTAAAGTATAAAACTTGTTCCAATCTATCAAAATTTAAACGATAAAATACGAAAATATAAATTACTTAGATTTGGTGGAACTTAACGAGTGAACTTAGAAGATTCCATACAATTTATAGGCCTTTAAATCTAAGGATCTAAAAACGAGTAGAATTACGTTGAAGAAATCCAAATCAGGGAGATCCTTAACAACCCTTTTTAAGATTTAAGCAACATATTATTATATTAAAACATGTACATATAACCATCTTTATAAAATGCACTTCGACAGTTTTTAAATGCAACTTCCACTTCGTCTTCATATGATTCTATCTCGTCAATCTCTTTAGCTGTGGCTGTAGCTGTTGCTCTGCTTATCTACCCGGCATTTCTGACCACATCGATTGCCGCCCAACGGAAGACTGGCACATGTATCGCAAAGGATTTAAATGATATAAATCAATATTTCACTAAAAACCTTCATCAGTTGATTGCAACCGAAAAACCGGATGAAAACGTTGTTTACTCACCCATTTCCCTGGAAACTATCCTAGCCCTAACCTATACCGGCGCCTCCGGTCAAACTGCTGAAGAGTTGCGTACAGGACTCGGCCTGCCTCGCAACAAAACGTTGGTGTACCATCAATTCGGCCACTTGATGAAGTCCCGTCGAACCGAGAACATGGAGCTACAATTGGCCAACAAAATATATTTCAAGGAAGGGCTTAAGACCAAGTCGAGTTTCAGGAGGAGAGCAAGGCGTTACTTTGATGCCGAAATCGAGGGAGTATTGTTTACCGATAAGGAACGTACCGCTAACAACATCAATCAGTGGGTGGCCCGGAAGACAAACGACAAAATACTCGATCTGGTGAGCCCGGATTCTTTGGACGAAGATACTTTGGCTGTCCTGGTGAATGCCATCTACTTCAAGGCCAAATGGGCCAAAGAATTCTCGTCCGGGGATACCAGATGCGAAGAGTTCTGGGTGAAAGCTTGTGAGAATGTCCCCATTGAGATGATGTACCAAGATGGCACTTTCAATTACGCGGATCTGAGCGATGAGTTGGGTGCCAGTGTTTTGCAGCTACCGTACGCTGACTCGGATCTGTCGATGTTGCTGGTGCTGCCGAACGACGTCGAGGGTCTGGCTGAGGTGGAGTCGCGTCTGCGGGACATCGATTTGCGCAAGCTTCCACAACGAATGCAAGAAGTGGAGGTCGCCGTGCATGTACCCAAATTCCGCATCGAATTCGAACTCGATATGGAAAAAATTCTGCATAAGGTAATAATTAAGTGATCACCCGAATGGAATGGAACAGTCGAATTTTTTCATCTCTGTACTTCTTTCTTTTCTCCTCAAACTCGTTGTGCGTAGCTACAAATAACATCGCTTTTCGAAGATGACTTCGGCCTGGCCGGCATCTTTGGCACAAAACAACCAGCTGTAGTCTCGGAGGTGAAACACAAAGCCTTCATAGATGTCAACGAAGCCGGTTCAGAGGCTGCAGCTGCTACGTGTAAGTTTGTCACTCTTTTAAGGACCTTCTTTGGATTTTATGATCTCAGTTATCCTCTTCCGCTCTCCTTTTGATCTCATCTTTCTGCATATTTCTCGTTCTAGTCATGAAGGTATCATTTAGATCAGGTCCTTTGGTCTCTTTCATAGCCGATCATCCGTTCATGTTCGCCATCATCAGCCCGCAAGCAGTTTATTTTGTTGGCCACGTTGTTAATCCTCCTAGGAATTGCCCGCAAAATTAAAATGCCACTTAATTTGTATCTAAATACATATGTTTATTGCTTGTATAATGAGTTGTGAATAAAATGCAGTTAAACGTGAATAATAACTTTTGAACTTTCCAGGAAAATTATACCGCCCCAAAAGTAGCTTTTTAAATAGTGAAATTGATGAATTTATACAATTCTTTATACAAGAAGTAAGCGTGGAGTACCTTGAAAGGGTCCCCGTGTGATACATTTTTTTTTCTGACTTTGTAGCGTCCGGACCTTTACACAATGGACTTTAAAGTTCAAAGTTTAAACCCTCTACATACTCTAAATAAATTACGTAAGACAATCAATTAAAAATCCAGTGAAAAGAGATTTACATTTCCTCACATCTCGACCTCAGCAAATAATTTTCGAATTGTTTTCAAAATAGTTTCTTCGAATATTTATGACGCCATTTTGAATCTGTTAATGTGACATCTTCCGGAAGCGAGTCTTCGCCACTAATCACATGCGAAAGTGTTCTCGCACCCTGCATTTAAGTTAATTAAATTCCACTGCCTACAATAAAAGCAATCAAATTTTATCACCCTTCTCAATCGTTTATGGAGTTTCCCAAAGAGCACCAAACATGAAAAGTCAAACGCAAACTTAATATTAAAGTGCATTAAATTATTTCAAATGCTTATATGTTCTCCTTTTCAAAAGAGACCATAATACAAAAGAACCCGATATTTAAAAGAAGTGGAGCCGAACTTAAATCTTAAATGATACAAAAACTACGAAAGCCAAGAATAAAGTTTCTCTTCTGTTTTAAAAGAAAATCTTTGTCATTAAATAGGGAAAACAGTCGCATTGAAATTGTTTTTGACAGAGTTCATTAGTCATTCATTTTCCATGACTAAAGATTCCATATAAAAGTTCGACCAAATCTATGACGGATTTTCAATATGCGAATAATTCCGAAGCTCCATTTACTGATTATATTTGATTATCATAAAATGTCAGCTGCTCTCCGTTTTTCATATATTTTATATGACAATATATCATTATATTTACTAAACTATATTTATACAATAATTTGATAAAAAAATTATTTAATTTTCTCTTTAATATTTTTCACTAATTAGGATTGGTTATATAATTATTTCCAAAATTTCATCATCATCTGCAAGTTTAACTTTATTATTTCTTTACTTTTATCTAAACAAAAGTAATCGAATCACCATTCTTTAGTTTCCAGTTCGGCACAATTGCTATATTATTGTTGCTGTTGTTGTTGGCTTTTTATGACCTTCTCTTTGTTTGCTTAAAAATATGCCACGCGAAAAGGAATGCTTAATTTCGCATTAAAATAAAAAACAAAAAATAATGACAAAATTATGCCATGAAAATGAAGCAACTACCTAAGAAAAACTTAATCGTTTGTTGACTTTGTTTTAATTTCGGTCATTTTTCATTAAAATGCTTTGAAGCTTGTTTCAAAAAAATTACGGATTACTTTTAATACGGTTTTAATGGAAATATTATGGGCGTTAAACACGAGATGTCAAAATTAATTTCTAACATTAAAAATGAGGGAAGGTCAGAGAACAGAACAAAGAAAAGCCTCCCACAGCCCAAAATTAATAAATAAAACATGCTACGAGCCACAAAGAAAGCTATGATTTAGTAACCGCAAAAAAGCTTTAAAGAAAATGAAACTTTTTTGGCTTTTTAATGTTTTGCTTTGTTTTTGATTTTTGGCAGAATGTATTTTTGTACATCGTATATTAGGAGTATTTTATAACTATGAAGAAGTTAGGAAACCACAGATACTTATAGTATTATACATATACACCTCTAACATTACTATCATGATATTATTATATCATATTGTATTATTATCTTTTCCATTACAGCTTTCTTCTTTAATACTAATGTAATTATTTCATTTATTTCTTGCGTGTCTTTTTTGTTAATATGTGTTAATAAATATATATTTACATGGTGATAAATTGAAGCAAGTAATTTGCTTCTCAAATTTCATTTGCATTGCTGGCCTTTTTAATGTTACACTAATGAACAAATAACCTAATAATAATGATTTCGATACCTATTTTTAAATGGTTTTAATCACTCTTTTTATTGTTGCAATTGTGGAGCAATTATTGTTGCAATTATAATTCGTAATCATTGTTTCGTTGAAGTTCGTAACGGGAGAAACTTTCGCTTTGTTGTTGTTGTCGTTGTTGTCCTTTCTTTGAACTTACATTATGATTTTCTGTTTTAGTTTTCTTTACACTTTTACTTTTTATTTTTATGATAGTCCTCTTTGTGCTATTTTATTTTCATCAATCATGTTCTTTTTAGGATTCTTCTTGTTCTCTTAAGGATTTTCCTTTTCTTTATAAATGTTTTTCTACGGAAATGTGATGCAAAAGGTGAAGAGGTAGACGTGAAGAGTTTATTAACGGGCAAGAAAAAAAAATCTTTAATGTCCCCTTTCTAAATTGAACCGTAACTGGAACGGGACAAAAAATTCCCGATAAATATAATCAAATTATTTCCATATCAAAAAAATTAGAGTGAAAGAATAGATTTACGCTACGGTGAGTGAGGTGCAATAAATAACTTGTGAAGTCGCAGTTCGAGACGTATGAATAATAATAACGAAGCAAAAACGGGTGTGGCCCATTGTTTAATAGCAAGACCAGATCAGGGGTAAAGATGTTAAATTTCGATAAAGTCGCTACAACAATTTTTCGCTGCCAAACCCTCTTCCCCCTTCAGGGTCTATCATATGTAATGAACATACCAATACGTCGATTATTAATTGGTTTCTGTCAAGTCATTGAAAATCGACTCGAATTGCAGTTCAACTCAGAGTGGAGTGTCAGATGGGCCTCTCACCTTACTAAGGTAAAAGAATTTCGATCCACCAAGAGTCCAAAGAGAGTTCAGGAAGTCCTCAATATAATCCTATATGTATATAAGGCGTTCTATGATTTGTGTATTTTAGAATATTTTCACAATTTACAGTACTGTTTCTTGACTTTCGAACTTCACACACGAACTCTTATTGTAATTGCCGAGATTATAATTGAAATCTTCTCACTCACTAATTGGCGAGAACATTTGATCGAGAGGCGAACGCGTGACTTTGGTGACTTGTCATCGACTGCAGTTGAATTCAGCAGTGCAGACCCATCACCCGAAGGAAGATCACGTCCCATACAGTGACTGGCTATCGAAATCAGGATACAGGATATAGAAGCATCCAAGTTCAAATAAAGCACACACGAACCAACCAAAAATGAATTCGACATTGAGTAAGTTTTCAGTAAAAATTGCATCCAGTGAACAAGGTTAAAGTTTGTAGATGTGAGAACGATTTAGAGAAATCAAAATATTCCCAAAAAATATCAGCAAACCTGTGTTAGGATACATACATACATACATATAATCCTGAGATATATGGTTGTTATAAAATGTATCGATCCATATAAAGTATAAAACTTATTTAAATGTATCAAAATTTAAACGATAAACTACAAAAAAATAAATTACTCAAATTTTGTGGAACTTAACGATTGAACTTAGAAGATTCCATACAATTTATAGGCCTTTAAATATAAGGATCTAAAAAAGGACTATAATTACGGTGGAGAAATCCAAATCAGGGAGATCCTTAACAACCCTTTTTAAGATTTAAGCAACATATTATTATATTAAAACATGTACATATAACCATCTTTATAAAATGCAGTTCGACAGTTTTTAAATGCAACTTCCACTTCGTCTTCATATGATTCTATCTCGTCAATCTCTTTAGCTGTGGTTGTAGCTGTTGCTCTGCTTATCTACCCGGCATTTCTGACCACATCGATTGCCGCCCAACAGCACACTGGCACAAGCATCGCAAAGGATTTAAATGATATAAATCAATATTTCACTAAAAACCTTTACCAGTTGATTGCAACCGAAAAACCGGATGAAAACGTTGTTTACTCACCCATTTCCCTGGAAACTATCCTAGCCCTAACCTATACCGGCGCCTCCGGTCGAACTGCTGACGAGTTGCGTACAGCACTCGGCCTGCCTCGCAACAAAACGTTGGTGTACCACCAATTCGGCCACTTGATGATGTCACGTCGAACTGAGAACATGCAGCTACAAATGGCCAACAAAATATATTTCATGGATGGGCTTAAGACCAAGTCGAGTTTCAGGGGGAGAGCAAGGCGTTACTTTGATGCCGAAATCGAGGGAGTCTTATTTACCGATAATGAACGTACCGCTAACAACATCAATCAGTGGGTGGCCGGGAAGACAAACGACAAAATACTCGATCTGGTGAGCCCGGATTCTTTGGACGAAGATACTTTGGCTGTCCTGGTGAATGCCATCTACTTCAAGGCCAAATGGGCCAAAGAGTTCTCGTACGGGGATAACACATGCAAAACGTTCTCGTGGAAAGCTTGTGAGTATAGCCCCCCGAACTGGAGGTACTATGAGACTTGTGATTTTACCCACGTGGAGATGATGTACCAACAGGACACTTTCAATTACGCGGATCTGAGCGATGAGTTGGGTGCCAGTGTTTTGCAGCTACCGTACGCTGACTCGGATCTTTCGATGTTGCTGATACTACCGAACGACATCGAGGGTCTGGCTGAGGTGGAGTCGCGTCTGCGGGACATCGATTTGCGCAAGCTTCCACAACGAATGCAAGAAGTGAAGGTCGCCGTGCATGTACCCAAATTCCGCATCGATATGGAACTCGATATGGAAAAAGTTCTGCAGAAGGTAATAATTAAGTGATCACCCGAATGGAATGGAACCGTATAATGATTTCATCTCTGTACTTCTTTCTTTTCTCCTCAAACTCTTCTTGCGTAGCTACAAATAACATCGCTTTTCAAAGATACCTCCGGCCTGGCCGGCATCTTTGGCACAGGACAACCAGCTGTAGTCTCGGAGGTGAAACACAAAGCCTTCATAGATGTTAACGAAGCCGGTTCAGAGGCTGCAGCTGCTACGTGTAAGTTTGTCACTCTTTTAAGGACCTTCTTTGGATTTTATGATCTCAGTTATCCTCTTCCGCTCTCCTTTTGATATCATCTTTCTGCATATTTCTCGTTCTAGTCATGAAGGTATCATTTAGATCAGGTCCTTTGGTCTCTTTCATAGCCGATCATCCGTTCATGTTCGCTATCATCAGCCCGCAAGCAGTTTATTTTGTTGGCCACATTGTTAATCCTCCTATGAATTGCCCGGAACATTAACATGCCACTTAATTTGTATCTAATTAAATATGTTTATTGCTTGTATAATGAGTTGTGAATAAAATTCAGTTAAACGTGAATAATAACTTTGTAAAAAAGTCAGCTACTTTATTCATCAATTTAAATAGTCGAATTGATGAATTTAGACAATTCTTTACACAAGAAGTAAGCGTGGAGTACCTTGAAAGGGTCCCAGTCAAATACATTTTTTTCTGCTGACTTTAGAGCGTCCGGACCTTTACACAATGGACTTTAAAGTTCAAAGTTTAAACCCTCTACATACTCTAAATAAATTACGTAAGACAATCAATTAAAAATCCAGTGAAAAGAGATTTACATTTACTCACATCTCGACCTCAGCAAATAATTTTCGAATTGTTTTCAAAATAGTTTCTTCGAATATTTATGACGCCATTTTGAATGTGTTACTGTGACGTCTTCCGGAAGCGAGTCTTCGCCACAAATCACATGCGAAAGTGTTCTCGCACCCTGCATTTAGGTTAATTAAATTCCGCTGCCTACAATAAAAGCAATCAAATTTTATCACCCTTCTCAATCGTTTATGGAGTTTCCCAAAGAGCACCAAACAAAAAAAGTCAAACGCAAAATTAAATTTAAACGATGAAAACAATTCTTTGGAAAAGAATCAGATATGAAAATTCATTAAAATTTCTTTAGCTTTTCTTCAAATTTAAAAAGTTCATTATATTCGAAGATATATTTTTTGAATTATTAAAAATATAAATATTTTGAACTTAATTAAAATGAAAGTTAAATAAAAAAATCGGCATCTTTTAGACGTTGCTTTTATTTGTGTTTCTTTTAGTGGGTTTTTTTTCTGCAAATCCATTCAACTTCAAACAACGGGGAAGAAGTGGACGAAAGGCGAAGTCTTGTAAAAAAAAAAAATAATCAAAATAAGTGCTAAAATGTGGCCAACTTCATTCAATAGAGTCTGCATTCAATTTATTTGACATTTTTAAGTAGCAAGAGAAAAAATAGAAGTAAAATAAAATCAGCTGCTCACGACTTTTTTATCCCCCGAATTCCTTTTGTGTTTCATACTGTTTTTGGTTGTTTTTCCTTTTTATTTTTTGAAGAGGGATTGAAAAGTGTCAACACAGGGAAGGAAATGGAAACACTTCCGTTAATGCATGAAACTCGATGGTATGCAACACTTTTTTTCTTAGACGGCTTTTGATTTGAAGACTTCACGTAGAGTTGCTGTTGCTGTTGTTGTTCGAATTGTTGAAGTGGAAATAAAAGTAGAAATGCCATGCATCAGGCCATATGAATGCCATTCATGTATGAACGTGTGTCTGTCTGTCTGTCTGCCGGTCCGCCCGAATGAGGGAGAAATTTGTCCTCCTCACTCAGAAATCATACAGCAAAAAATCAACGTTATGATAAATCAAATGAGAAATTTTGTGATGGTGAAATTTTCAAAATTTATAAGAAAATCCATACAAAAGTGATAATAAAATTAAATAAAATTAATTGTAGTTAAATGAAATTAAAGTAAATCCAATTTAAATCATATTTTTCCCAGTGTTTTTTATTTATTTTGAGAAAATCCGATTTCGTTATTTTTATTTTTACTTTTTTACTGACTTCGGATTTATTTGATGCTTGTTATCAGAATAAGTTTCAAAAACTCAACACAAAACTTTAACTTTTGAAATTGCTTTCCTCACCCTTCCCCCTCCACCCCCTAGCAACACACTTGCCGCTACCCTTCAGACTGCCGAATTTTATGAGGGATTTTCTTAAAAACTTTTCTGAAAACCACCCAAAAAAATCTTTTTAAAGCTAAATCTAAATCCTTGCTGATTTTCTCCATCAATAAACATCACTTTATTTCTCAGTCATTCAGAATCTCAACAAACAATCAGTGCAGGGTTTGTTGGAGGGGTGGTTAGGGGGAGGGGGAGAGGGGCTAAAAGAACTCCACCCACCTCCCTGTCTTGTTTCATTAAAATAGGGCTTCTCTCGATGGAGGGGAGGACTTCAAGAACAAAGAATGTGGATAAGTTTTGGGTCGAAATAATTTTTATGTGATTTCGAAGAGTTTTCAGCCAAATCTATTTGAATTTTTTCTGTTTTTCTTTCTTCTCTGACTCGTTGTATTCCTCTGTGCTCTTCTCTTTGCTCCTCTTCCGGTTGCTCTGCTGTTCTGCGCTTTAAATGCCAACAGATAAAAACAATTGAATGCAAACAAAGGAAAACAAATAAAAATCACATAAAATAAGGGTGGGGAACGTGGAAAGGGGAGGGGGGGAGGGTTCATTCGAATTGGGGACGAAATCATCATGGTTTTTTCTATCATTTAAAAGGTTGGTTTTTCTATTTTATTTCTTTTGTTTTTTGTTCTTGTTTGAGGGTAGATAAAAATAAAGACATTCATTGAGAACTGATATTGATAACAAATGAGAAATCGAATGCTTTTTATTTGAATTTGAATTTAAATGGCTTCAATCTGCGAATGTACTTGTGTATATGTATGTGTGTTTTATGTGTGTGTGCGTGTGTGTTTTATATGTGTGTTTGTGTATTTTTTTGTGTGTTGGGATCTTTTTACGTGCGCATCAGTATTTATTTCATCTTGAAAACGAGCTGAGTGAGTCTCGGTATCAATATTTGAGGAAAAACAGCAGATAAAAAACAGCAGATAAAAAACATTAGATAAAAAACAGCAGATAAAAAATAGTAGATAAAAAACAGTAGTTAAAAAACAGTAGATAAAAAACAGGAGATAAAAAACAATAGAAAAAACCAGTAGATAAAACAAAGTAGTGGTATCTGTGAAAGGATTTCGAAATGATTCATGAACAAAATGGTTTTTTTTTTGCTTTTCACTTTCAATTTTTTAAAGTATATTCAATTTATTTTATTGATAAATTATACGACTAGGAAAAAAGAAGGAAAGGAAGGAAAAAAGTGCGCAGAAAAGAGAAGGGAGAAAAAAGGAAACTCGTCCCTGCGAACGATTGTGATACCCTCCAAACACTGGCGACAGCTTCAAGGAACCAAAGTAAACAATATTTATTATATTGCTACGAGCTCATGTGCTTCAAACCAGCTTCAATTCATCAATCTATCGTCTCTTCTTCAATAATTCACTCAACTGTTTGTCTTCCTCCGAAGAATGTCCTTCGTAACATGACATCGGTTACATTTTCCTGATCTACTTTGAGACAAATTATTTGTTTGTTTTAATAACTCAGCTTTGCTCCTTCATACTCGAGATTCTACACTCATACATACTGGAATAAGAAGTGAAGGCATTCATAACGGAGATGGTCTTCTGTCGGTCGGATGGTCCATCGTTTATTTGAAGACTCTCTTGTAGACTTGAACTTGAAGGGCACCAGACAAAAATTGATTAAAAAATATGAGGGATGGACTATGGAGTAACCTCAGCCTCATGTCAGTAATCTTGAATATTGTTTCCTTCATAGGAAATCCAGACTAAATAAAGTAATCATCTAAGTGTTAAAAGGATCGAGAAACAAAACTTAAAAAGCAAGAATCAACACTCCAGACTAAAGACTTTGAATTCAGTTATCGGGTGAAAAACTTAAGGCACACTATAAGCAATATTATGAGGATCTTAGAAGGAAAAACATACTCTTAGAATTAAAGAAATGAACTGAAAGACGCGAGGCTCGAAACGGGTTAAAAGAAGTAGATTAAAGACTCAATACTTAAGAAGTAATAAAAGCAATCCTTAAGATTCAAAAGGATCGGATGAACAAAATCTCATCTCGGGATATGACTCGAAATTGGAAATGTTTTGCCAGGGTTAAAGTAGGTAGCTTAAAATTTCAGCAGACTTCAATTTAGAGGTGGAAATCTTTTATTATTCAGAAGAATGAGATTAAGAACTATAGACTTGGTATTGAAAATAAGTAATCGTTTATGCGTTAAAAGGGTCGAGTACAATGTAAGGGACAATAAATATTATTTTACGAGGATTCAAAGGGATCAAGGTAAGCATTTCTCAAGACGCAGAGTAGAATCTTAAGAACCAAAAGGGAATAAAACGTATATTAAAAACATTGATTTACGTTCTAAAGGAAACCCACTAGAAAAACTAGTGATAAGTTTAAACAAGTAAAATTTGTAAATCAATAAATGTATTGAGACCTTCTTTTTGTAATCTTACATAATACACAATAATTTACATACTCAATAATAATTTACATAAACCATAATGATTTCTTTACACATTAAAAAGTATGTGTAAAGAAGAATCTATAATACATCTACTATCTCTGCCCCCTGCCCCCCCCCCTTTCTCTGTCCTCCTCCTTACGACCTCTTCACCAGCTGCTCCAACAGTTTGTTCAGCGTGTCCGTCTGCTTCTTCTGCTCCTTGCGCGTCTGCTTCAGTATCCTGTTCTTCTTGCGTAGTATTTTCGTCTGCTTAACCTTCTCCTTCAGCAGCTTCTCGCTGACTTCGAGCAGTCGCCGTTCGAGATAATAATGCTCGGGACCTACAACGCCGTCCGCCGTCTGCGCTGCCGGTTGTTCGCCGGCGGATTCGATACGACAACGCGAGGTGGCAACATTGTTGAGGTTGCTGGTGCGCATCGACGAGGAGGAAGTCGACATTGCGTGCGCATGCTCATGCTCCGTGTGTGGCATCGGAGCTGGCAGCGGCTTCGGCATGGGCATCGGGGGGGTGACGATGGAGTGCGAGCTGGAGCGGGGCGTAGATCCATATTCCAGGCGGCTCTGCGTTTCGACCATTTGTTGGAGCTGCTGCTTGAATTCCTCCGACGCATCGACATCAATCGAGCCGTCCAGCTCACATTTGATCTGCACCTCCTCGTGCTGAGGCTGATGTTGCTGCTGCTGCGGCAGCGGAAACTGCGAGAAGTCGTTGAAGGAGCTGCAGAAGGAGCTGTTGTTGTCGTAGAAGAGGTCCCGCTGGTAGCCGTAATTCGATTTCGGCGAATGTGGATGATAATCGTGCAAATACAGTTGCTGTGGAGCGACGGAGGAGATTTGTTTTAATTGAGATTTCAATTCAGAGTGTTTTAAGATAAAATTGGAAAAGTTTTGCGGTTGTCTTACTTTATTTTCAAAGGCGTGCATTAGAACATCCGGCTCGGGCATGTCGGGGAATCCTTTGCTGCGCCAATCCTGCAGATACAACAAATCGCGGATCTCGATTTCATTCCAATCGGGACGAACGTTCGGATTCCCAGTTGCTGTAAAAGGGAGTACATATAAAAAAAGGTTTAAAAGGGATCGAAATTATTGTGGTCGTTATTAACGACTGATTGATTACCTGCTTGTTTCTCTCGCATCATCCGCATGAATCGCATGTGTGCAAAATACTTGGCAGCCGAATAACACTGAAATTATTGAGAAATTACAGGTTTTTTCTATTTATTTCCTCGTATTTAATATGCTTACTTTTCTCCACTGTTCCGGCGACTTTTCAATGCCCAACTCGTTCAGTTCGTGCGTGATGCCGATCCACGTGTTCATGCCCAAGCTGACGCCCTTCTGGAAATGTGGGCCCTGCGTTCGTACCATGTTTTTGATGGTCAAGTAGGCCAAGTAACGGCCCTGTTCGGAGGTGCATTTCAAACGCAACGTTCGCTCTGTTGACGACTCATTTAAAGTGGTGGTACCAGAAGCGACGACGTTGTTGTTGTTGCTGTTGTTGTAACCGGTTGAACTGCCGTAAGTGTTGCCAGCATCAATTTCAGAGGAAGACTTGAAAAAAAAACACAAAGTGTTGATGAGAATAACAAACTACACAGAACATTACGAAGAGAGAGAGAGAGAGAGACAAATACAGAGCGAAGGTGCAAAAGAGAGAAAGGGATAAAGCTATGGTCTAAGCATCAGCACGAAAAAATACAAAACAAAAACATTATGAAGACTTCACACAAAATCTCATCTGAATTTTTCTCATCTGAGTATGAAAAAAAAAACAATCACATGTATTTTGTTGCTTTTATTCTTTTCATAATATTGATACATAAATTATTACATACCATTCTATTATTCTGTCGCTTTTTTATATTTCCAATAGTTTCATATACTTTTTATGATTAGTTTTTCTACAAACTCTATCAACAATTGTGAAAACTCGAATAGCACTCGAATAAACAAGCAAAAACTAACAGGAATCGTCAAGAAAAAGCAATAACAACACGTTCCTCTACACTGCGCTGCGACCACAACACATGCTGCTCCGTGACTGCTGCTGCGACGACTTGCGGCTTGGTTCACAAATTTTATGGTTTCTCTCTTGTCTCATATGATTTGATTTCTTTTTTCTTCCTGTTCGCTCTTTTGCTCGCTCCGCTTAATTAGGATTGATTTTATGACTGATTGTTACGATGTGTTGTTATTGTTGTTGTGGTTACACGGCCGCGTGCCTACTATATTTGTCCCTGTTGCTCTTTCGTGCATACGTAGGGAAAACTTGAAGCATCAGAAAGAAGCAAATGCGATTGAGAGCAGGTTCTGAGCGAATATGTGAAGAGAGCAAAAACTGGAGAGAGTTGAACAAAGGCTACGTTGAGAGAGGAGAGAGAGAGTGTATGTGTATGTGTGTGTGTGTTTGAGAAGAGTCCAAATAATTGAGATAAGTAGGTAAAATTTTTAATATAATAGCAATGAGAATAAATAAATCCAAAGCATTTTAAACGAAGGATTGGCTGCAGGTACTCAAAAACTCCACAAACAGAAACTGAGTTTTAGTTTTCTTACTTCACCACGATTTCTGTGTGTTTCTTAAATCTTACGTTTGATTACATTTTCAGATATGAGTTGAAAAGATTTTGATACAAAGAAATATGAGTGGAAAAAGCCACAAAAATATTCAACTGTCATCTTCTATGGCTTCCTTAACGGATGAGACACCGAACAAGCAATAAAAAGAAACAAGAATCATTAAAAAATAATATTTTCATTTTATTATTACATATTTATTTACTGTCTTTTTGTAATCTTTGTCTTGTAATTTTCATTAAAAAATATTTTTTTTTCTTTCTTTAATAAAATAAAATAACTAATATAAAGTAACCAAATAATAAAAAACTAAAATTATGTATAAAAATCATACTAAATAAAAAATACAATATAAAATTTTAAAAAAAATTCAATCAAAAATATAAAAATTAGTAAAAAATTAAGAAAAAGGGATTAAAAATAAAATTCAAATTCAAAAAATAAGTGCAGATTTACTTTAAAATTAATGAAAGAAACTCAATGAATTTAATCCTTTTTTGAGATATTTTAATATTGATTATAATGTTTTTTATTCACTTTAAAGGTTTATATAATTTGTTATGCAGAATTTAATATAATTATAACTATATAATTATAAGTGTAATTTTTTCAGAATACAATAAGAATTCAATATTCTCTTTTATAGAGATTTAATTATGATTTATTATTGGCCATCGGACACAATAATAATGTATTTAATTTTTTATTATAATAATAATTAAAATTAATTCTTCTTCTTATTAAATAAAATAAAAGGTTTTAATTTCTTTAAATAGAAATGATTACAAAAATGAGTTCAAGTATAAATAAATCAAATAATAATTTAAACGCTATTTAAAGTATTTACCTTGAAGGTATTTAAAATATAATTTTAAAACCTTTTAAATGAACACTTTTGTATCAAAATATTATCATGTTTCCATTAGTACTTTTATATTTAATAATATAAGAATTTTTAAAACGCTTTTCTTCAAACATTTTAAATAATACCAAATATTTTTATGAAAATAAAACGGTTTCTATTTCTAAAAACAAGGGAAGCCTTTGAAAATAAATTGGAATTCTTTAAATTGTCTTTAACGTTCATTAATTCGTGGAATTTGTGAAAAACTAAATAATAGAGTAACGTAACCATGCTCCAAAGTTTAACCTTCCATTCACATCACTTCAGTTCACTTCTTCTGCTCAATTAAAGCGTCCAGCTTCGTTAAGAGTTCCCCGAAAACTCTTGAGTGCTCTTTCAGAACCTTATTTCTTTTGCGAAGAAGCTTATTTTTCTTAAGTTTGGCTCCCAGAATCCTCTCATTGATCTCGAGCATTCGCTGGTCGTATTTAAACTGCTCTCGAGCGGCGTCAAACGGCTCCGCTTTCGAAGTGGTGGCCATCTCCGGCGATGGCGTCACTTCCTTGGAGTTGGTTTTAGTTTTAATGTGTTTGGTTGTGGAGTTTTCCTGGGGCGAAGCACTAACAGTTGCTGTTAAATGCGGATCTGCTAAAATAATCGGCATTGATTCCGGTGACGCCTCCAACTCGTTTTCATTATTTTTGTCCTGGTCCTCATCTTCCATCCATGCAGCTCCATCGTCTCCTTCTCCTTCCGTTTCTAATTCTTTTTTCACATGGATTTCATGTTGCTCTTGATTCATTTCTTCTGAAAATGGCTCCGATTTGATTTCGACATCAGTGTCTATATTATAAACCGTTGGAGCGATCGACGAACATCTGCTACTCCGCTGAGGGGAGCCATTGGAGTCCTTCGCTGGCGAGGTCCTCATTTCTCCTGGTAAATTTGACAGACCGCTATCGAGAAATTGTTGCTGAAAATTTATAGAAAAATGGATTTTATATCGTTTATCAATGGAACTGCCTATAATAATATAGTATAATGAAGGAGTCAATGATTACATTTCTCTCGTAGGCTCGAAGGACATCATCGAAGTCGGGCATATCAGGGTAGCCATCGGAGCGAAGGGTCTGTAAGTTCAAAAGCTCCTCAATGCGTATTTTAGACCAATCGATAGTGTAGTTCGGGTTCTCTGAGGAAATACAGAATAATTGATTAAAGATTATCAATAATTCGTTCATAGAAATCTAAAAACACTCACCGCGTTCTTCTTCCTGCAAACGTTTGAGGAAGCGAGTCTGCATAACGTATTTATTGGCTGAATACGTCTGTAAAAAAATTGTGGAAAAACAACCATTAGTCTCTATGCGTCATCTTTACCCCGACAGAAACGTGTTTATACCAGGATAGGACCCAGGATACTCTGACACTCACCTTTCGCCACTGTTGTGGTAGCTTGTGGATTCCCATTTTGGCGTACATCTTATCGGCAATGCTTTTCCACATTTTCAACGGGAGTCCACTGTGTTTCGTCAGGGGCAGACCGTAGCGCTTCATCAGCTGCTGGCCGGCCAAGTAGGCCAGATACGTGAGGTACGGCATTTGGCCGGTGCGAACCCAGGTGGGCTTCTTTGGTGGCGATTTCACGGTGGCGATCTGCTGCGTATTCTCGATACTCGGCTCCTGATTGAAACTCGAAACAGTGAAGGACTGACGAGACTCCTGCGGCGAGTGGAGGCTATGATCGTCGCCATTGCCCGAAGAATGTTCGGCGCTTGTATTCTGACTGGGAGTATACTGGGAGGAGCGTCTGTGGGCGGTGATATCACTCTCCTTGGGGAATCGAACCTGCCAATCGACATCCAATAATTTGTGCTGCGAAAAAAGGACCAAAACAAACATGTCAGGATGTTGAAGTTCACGAGGTTTTTATACAATTAGTTTTACTTTATCGATGCTCTTTAGCAATTTATGGACATCTGGCATATCGGTGAAGTTGTATTGAAGACGATATTCTTGCAGAAGCAGCAGATCGAAGTGACTGAAGTTCGTCCAATCGGGTTGGAAATCTTTTCCACCTAAGAAGAAGAAGATGAAGGGGATGAATCAAGAATAACATTGGAGCAAATTGGGGGTGGATTACTTACACACTCCTGTTTGCTTTTTTATAAAAGCTTTGAATTTACTAGAAACGAAATGTTTTTTGCTCACAAAACACTGAAAAACAAAATAAAATCAAATTAAAATCAGGAAAATTAGAAGATGAAGAAGAAGATAAAAGAAGAAGAAGAAGATGATGAAGATGATGTTGATGAAGATGATTTTGATGAAGAAAATGATTTTATTGAAGAAAGAAATAAATTAAATCCAAATTAAAACAGAAAAAGAAAAATGAGTTGAATCCCAATTTAAAAAAATAATAATAAATGTAAAATAATATAAAAAATTAACCATAAAAATACTAAAAGTATACATAATAAATCAATAAATAAAATAAAATATTAAAAAATATTTAAAAACTTAATAAAATCAAAATAATTATGCTTTTTGTAGCCACGAAATAACGATCCGGTTGCGAAAAGGAAACAAACAAAAACAAAGAACCAACAACAACTAATTAACATGCTTTCTTTACCGAATATAATGAACATTCAGAAGGTGATTCGAAGCAACCCTTCCACACTTCTTCTTCCTCTTCTTCTACTTCTACTCCTTACCCGTGCCCATAACTTGGCTGGCCGCTGCATCCCTGGCATCGCATTCAACTCGGCGGCGATCTCCTCCCAGGCGCCGAACGTCATCTTTCCGCCCTTCGGCAGGACGTCTCCGAAGTTCTTCAGCATGTTTTTGATCGTCACGTAGACCAACTTTCGGGACTGCTTCATTGTCAGTTGCACCGCATTCGAGTTCCTTTGAGGTTTACACATCTTCGGCGGACGACCACGTTTGATTGTTAACTTTTTATTTGAGTTGGCAACGCCATGAGATTCTACCATTCGATGGTGTTGCTGTCGTTGTTGTTGTGCCTCATGTTTCTCTTGCTTCACATGCGATTGCTGTTGCTGTTGTTGTTGTTGTTGTTTCATTCTGACGCTCCCTGCGACCGACTTGGATAGCGTCGGCCGAAATTGGATTTGCTGCTGCGACGGCTGCGAGTTGCTCTGATGAAATGACTATGGAAAGAAATAGAATCATCATCAATTGGTTTCAATTGAGTTGATATCTGAATTTTTGGTTTAGAATCTATAGTATATACGCACCATTCCTTTGTATTGCTTGTGTGCTTCGTCGTATCGATTATTATTATTCTGATTACTTTAACTATTTAGAATTCCTTTTTAGTATTATTATGAATTATCATTTGTATGTATTCGCGTATTCTTTTAGTTATTCAGTGGCTTATTTCGGTGAATTCTTCTTATCTAGGGATTAAAAAATGTAACCAACGAGCCATCAACCAACTATTTTCCGACGTATTTATGACTCAAGTCTGCAAAGTTGACTAAACTAAAGATTTCATTATTATCCGAATCCCGAAAAAATGCGCTCTCTTTGTTCCTATTCTGCTTCGTGCGAGCGAGTTTAAATTAACAACAACAATTGGACTGTCCTCTCTCTCTCTCAAAGTCTTCTCTCAAGCTCCCTCGCTCGCTCTCTCTGTCATACTGTCTCTCTCACACACACACAATCCGGCTGCGTTGGATAAATATTGAATTTCTTCTGAAATATTAATACAGTCAACACAAACAGCAAAAATATTTATGGAATATTTTTGAATGTGGTTGCGGAGTAGTTGAGGAGTTCTTTAGAGTAGTTGGATGATACGAAGAGAGGGGTAAACAAGGTGGTTGTTGTTGATTATGTTGTACTACGTCACAAAAAAATTAAATGATAGTGATTACAAGTCCATACATGTTGAGTGTTTTCCGAACAGATGTCTTTGAACATTTGCTGGTTGAGTTCTTTCATTCCTTTTTATTCAATTAATCCGTTTGTTTTCTTGAGTTCATTTGAATAATTCTCACCTCCAATCAATTTGGGTTGAGAGCATGCACATCTTTTATCATTTTATAATAATCGATATTTTACATATTATTTGAAGATATTTTTTTATTTTCTCAGTTCAATCATAATAATTTTCTCTTCCAATTTATATTTTTTTCAACTTTTTACCACATCCGATTTATGAGAAGACCAAAGAAAGTGTTATATTAAAAGATTCGTCTTAATTGTATTGAAAGCAATTAATACAATATTATGTATTATAATGTATATTTATTAATAAATTCTATGGTATAAATTCTTTTAAAATCAAATTAACTTCAAAACCTGTGCCGTAGCTAAATATTCATGGTTCTAAAAGGTGTCTTAATTATGGTCTAAAAGAAGTGAAATTGAAGACCTTACTTATTTCAGAATCACAGAGAAAAGCAGTTTTTTCTTGAAGTTGTAGGACTTTTAGGATCGATTTATAGTGCATCTTTTTTGTGGAACCTAAAAATATGCAATATCAATCTAACACTCGCATTATTGCAGTAAGAATGTTAATTCCACCATGTTTATGTGAGAACTCTGCCACAAAATGTTCACCATGGCGCCGTGGCTTAGTTGGTTAAAGCGCCTGTCTAGTAAACAGGAGATCGTGAGTTCGAATCTCGCCGGGGCCTAAACTCGGTCAGCTTTGACAGAGTTGTTGCACTTTTTTCAATTCTATATTTTTTTATTACATAATTGAATGTCAAGAACTTAATATTTAAGCAATTAAATTTTTATGAAAAACATAAATGCATTGTACATGCAATACTTCATTTAGTGTAACTTTAATTATAATATTATTATAATTTTCTTCCTGATAACTGCTTAGTATATACAATCAAACGAAAAGGTTTTCCGGTCACCTTCAATTTCTGACTTCTTAATTTCTATATTTTACATCTTCTATCCTCTTTAGAAAAATTCAAAATGTATGTATGTTTTCATGGTATTATCCAGATAGACTATTTTATTTTTACGCTTTTAAATGCACCGAGATTTAAAGATCTATAAACTAGCAAGGGTTCTTTTATTAAGTGACCTGAAGTATTAATGCATAAAAGTAGGATTCGTTATACGATCTTTAGACAGTTTTTCTTTTTCCGATATAAAGATTCTACTGGGCAGTTTTCTCCACCAAAGCCGCAGATTTCTTTATTGTGTTATAGGAAACCGTGTTATAGGAGGGTTACCTCTAATTTAGATTAATATAAATAATACAAAGTTTTTATGAACCAAATCATTGATCATTACTAAAACAATTATAATTTTACAAAATAAAAAAGAAAGTTTTCTTAACTTTTCCTTGAAGAAGAATGACAAAATATTAATTACAATAACACCAACAAAGAACAACAACAAAATTACGATTACAAACACTTTCCTGAAGCATTCCAAGAATCTGTCAGAAGATCGACAAGAATCAGTAATAACAACAACAAGCATCTCCTCGCCACTACCAGATCCATTTAAGGGCACAGAACCAGATTCATCCATTCTTCTTATCTTCACAACGCCGACAGGCGACGGAAGACAGACAACTCTGATAATGATGATGATCGTAATGATCATAATGATAATGATGAAGACGACGAATCTTTTGAGTGATTTGTTTTCTGACTGAATGGTTTCACTGATCGAGCGAGAGCAACTCGACGCACAGCTCGCGAATCTGACGATCGAGCAG
The DNA here is from genome assembly GCA_949629155.1 of Myopa testacea. NCBI lineage: Eukaryota > Metazoa > Arthropoda > Insecta > Diptera > Conopidae > Myopa > Myopa testacea. The sequence goes on from OX451346.1 coordinate 55,853,102, forward strand.
AGTGACTGCAAGAAAGATCGCTCCGAGTCGCTGGCGATGTGCAACCAGAAAAGTTTAAAAATAACTCGCATCAACTGCAAACTGTGTTGATGAGCAAAAGAAACAAAGAAATGGAAAAGAATCGCAACACAAAACGAAATAAAAACCAAAAGACAGATCCTTCTGAACCGATTCACATCCAGCGATCGTGGCTGATCTTCAGCGATCTTACAGCAGCAGCTTCAACAAGGGCAAAGCTTAAGAGTGACAAGAGCAGAAAAGAACCACAGAGCATAAGAAGCGAAATGCTAAAAAAAGCAGACAAGAAAGAAGCGAAAATAATTTAATAAAAAGATAGAAGAGCAGAAAAACACAGAAACACGAAGAAGCGCAGCAAAAACGCGACCGGTTTGAGATGGATGAGTGGATGAAGTTGCATCCACGCCTGCGACTGGATGGAAGCCGCTACCAGTTTTCGAGATAAGATAAGGCAAGCAACGTGCGGAGTGAGAATAAGTTTTTCGCCACGAAAGATGCACTCTTTTCTCCTTCTTTGGGGCTGTTTTGTTGGGGGTTTTTGCAGTACGAATTTTTATTTTTAAAATATGTAGTTTTTATTAAAAAGGATTATATTATACTCTAAGGTTCACATTGATGGTGAATTAAATGCACTTTTGAAGTTGGCAAAAGTTAAATGAATGAATATTTAGCGAAGTTTTAGAGACTTCATCGTGCCGCTTCATCGATCGCTTCTACTTGATCACTTTCAGAGCCCGGCCCACCTCGACAAATGCTGCCACTACATGGTCGATGTCGTCGCTGGTATGAGCAGCCGACACCTGGACCCTTATGCGAGCTTTACCCTTCGGCACCACCGGATAACTGAAGCCGATCACGTAGATTCCATGAGCTATAAAACATAAGAGTTGAGTTGAAATAGCGGAGTACATCTGACCATCCCTCCCCTCCCCGTGCCCACGCCTTCGTCACCCATCTTCAACTCACCCAGCATTTGATCGGCAAACATCGATGCCAAACGTGCGTCACCCAGCATCACTGGACAGATCGGATGATTATCGCCGCCGATCACAAAACCTGCCTTCGTCATAGCGTCTCGGAAGTGTTTCGTGTTACTTTGAACCTTTTGCGTCAGTTTATTGGACTGCAACAACATGTCCATCACTTTGATGCCGGTGGCCACCACCGCGGGCGGCAACGAGTTCGAGAACAAGTACGGACGCGACTTTTGCCGCAGCAGCTGGATCAACTCCTTGGGCCCGGTAGTGTAGCCGCCCGCAGCACCGCCCAGAGCTTTGCCCAACGTAGAGTTGATAATATCCACGCGACCCATGACGTTGTGATACTCCTCGGTGCCGCGTCCGGTGTCGCCAAAGAACCCGGTTGCGTGACAGTCGTCCACGAGGACCAAAGCGCCATGTTTGTCAGCCAGATCGACGATTCCGGCCAACGGAGCGATGTTTCCATCCATAGAGAAGACTCCGTCAGTGACGATGAGTTTGAGACGTGCTTCTGGGGTCGACTTCAGTTGCCGCTCCAGATCTGAAGAGAGAATATAGAAATTTCAACAACAAAGATGAAAGACGAAAGACAGAAAAATTCTAGGAGGTCCCAGAGGTAGCCTTAGAACCATAGTCCACTCTGTGATCACCTGTTAAATCGCGATGTTTGTAACGTTGTCTCTTCGCTTTGCACAATCGAATGCCATCGATTATGGAGGCGTGGTTGAGTTCATCCGAGAACACGGCGTCATCGGCGGTGAGCAGAGCTTCGAACAGGCCGGCATTGGCGTCAAAGCAGGAGGCGTAGAGGATCGTGTCTTCACGTCCATGGAACCGGGAGATTTTCTTCTCCAACTCTTTGTGAATACTTTGAGTGCCGCAGATGAAACGCACCGAACTCAGGCCGGCTCCGTATTTATCGAGGATATCTTTGCTATACTCAATCACTTCTGGGTTGTTCTAAAGGATGAGTCCAAAAGAGTGGAGAAGGAGTCTAAGCGAGAAACATTTCAAAACTCACAGACAATCCCAAATAATTATTTGCGCAAAAGTTCAGGATTTTCTTGCGGTTACCGTCCACCGTGATCTCGGTGCTCTGAGGCGAAGTTATGATGCGCTCCGATTTGTAGGTCCCGTCATTTTTTATCGCGATGATCTGCTGGTCCAAGATTTCGCGCAGCCGGCTGGAGGGGGCTGTCTGGTAGGATCGCAAGCTGATAGACGACGCTCCGATGATGACTGCAGCGGTGCAATGAAATGGAGAAGAAGAAGAAGACGAATTGAGCACAAATTTTATCAGTGAAATTTTCTACACACAACAAATATTAACATAATGATAATAATAATAATGATGATACTAATAATAATAATAATGATGAAATGTTGATGCATTGAAATTTATGTAATTAATAAGAACTGTGAAAAAACGTCATTAATTTTGCATGAGTTTTTTTTTTTGTTAATTGTTGTTCCCGTTCGTTTGATGAGGCTACTGTTTCTCGCTAGTGTTCATGTTGTTGTTATTGTTAGTGTTAGTTTTGTTTTTGTTGTTGTTAGTGTTAATTTTGTTGTTGTTGTTAGTGTTCATTTTGTTGTTGTTTGTTGTCATTGGTTCGGTGTCGTTTTTCACTGGTTTCGTTCTCTTTCTCATATTTTCGACTCTCGATTTTATATACATACGAGTACATATGCAACTATTGATATTATTCTCAATTAAAACACGATTTTATTAATAAACATCTTTTAAAATAGAGTTAAAATTTTAATTTAGATCGCGTGTTCACCGGCACCGGATTTGATTCAACAGACCTTTTCGCATGAGTTTCGAGTAAATCGGCGACATTTTTTATGCAGCGAAGATGGAATTATTTTATATGAAATATTATGCTCTCTTTCTCTCTGTTCTTGTGTTGTTGTTGTTTCCACTCGATTCAAGACTGTTCGTAAAACACACCCGCTAACGGCACGCCACACGGACAAACTAATCGGAACTTTTCTATCGTGGCTGCTCAGGAGCCGCCGCTCCCACTCAAAGCGAAGCACCAGAGGCAGCCAGCCATCACCGATGCCACGCTCCCAGAGCGCTGTTTCGCTGTTTAAGAGCTGATTTTTTGCATATCATAGTATTTTTTTTTTGCTTCTATTTTTCTATTTTCCCCCCCTGTTTTTTTTTTTTATTTATTTGTGTCCATTTGCTTTCATTTCTCTTTTACTATGCTTTCGATGCTAGTAAAAATTGCATTGCTATGCACAATGCTTTCGACGAAATGAAAGCGTTCACAAACACTCTCTCAACCGCTTACACATACACGCATTTGAGTCATGCATACTATTTTTTCATGTGGTAGTGAGTAACCTTACAGTTTTACTCGAGACACGCAGAATCATGCTTCGTGTATCTCAGGCCATTGGCATTTACTTATTTTTAGCAACAGGATTATTATTATAATTATTGTTATTTATATGTTTTTTAGTTGTTTATTCTTTTAATTGATTTTCTTTCGATTTTTTATTAATGACAAGAAGCGTGACGTCGCCAGAGTGGGCAACTCTCACCTCTCAATGCTGATTACCATTTAAGAATACTAAAAAAAAAAGAGACAAACAAAAGAAGAACAGAAAAGCAGCGTTGTTGTTGTTGCCTTTCTGAAATTTTCTTTGTTTAAACGCAGGAAAGAAACCCAAGAATTTTGATTAACTAAAAGAAAACACATCGAGAATATTTCAAAATGGAAACTATAATTGAGATGGTTGTTGGAATTCATGCCATGAAAGTGAGTAAATCACTTTTCCAACAACTCGAGTGATCTGACATTCTTTACACATCCATTAAAGAAAACGACAAAAAAAAAAGAAAAACTTATCACAAGAATCTGCTGTCATTTCCTTAACTGACGTGAACACGACATCGCGACGGCGGCGGCGAACAACGACGATGGCCATATTTGCAATAATTAAATATATTGTAACTATAAAAATAAAACTGAAACTAAGAATAAAAAAATCGAAGGAATACAAATAAACTGAGAAAGAAAAGAAAAAGAATCATTTACGCATTCGCTTGAAAGGATGGCGAACGATGGGCCGGCTTTTATACCCGACTTGTGAGCCCTACAAGCGCACGCCAGATCCAATTCAATCCAATCCGATCCAACGCGATCCAAGCCAATCCAATCCATTCCGTTCCATTCGATTTGATTCCATTGCATTCCGCTTCATTCTACTCAACGCGACTTGACAGCGAGTCACGCTTGAGTCGCAGACGAAGTCGCCGCCGATCGCAGACAAAAACACGGGAAGAAGTACAACAACAACAACAACAATAAGAACAACAACAATAAGAACAGCATCAACAACAACAATAAGAACAGCATCAACAACAACAATAAGAACAGCATCAACAACAACAACAACAATAATAAAAACTGGACATCAAGACGCGCTTTTTTACGTTTCCAGTTCGAGTTGAATGTTGCGAAAAGGGTTTTTCTAGTAAAAATACATCCATCCATCCATATATACATACATATGTACATATGTGTATAAATTTGTAATTTTTTCATTATCTTGTGCTTATTCTTGTTCTATCGTTGTTGTTGTTGCTTTTATTGTAATGTTGTTATTTTCTCTTAATTAGCTTTGGAAGCTTGTTGGATGTTGTGGTTGGTTTTTGTCATTTGTTCGCCTTGATTTGTTCTTTCGCCTCTTCTTCTTCTTCTCCTTCTCCTTCTCCTCCTCCTTCTTCTTCTTCCCATACCTTTGATTATGGTGTCATTGCCTCTCCTATTTTGGACACTGATATAGGACTATATTGGACTATATTGACAAATGTCTACACTTCACTGTACTTTTTAGTCACTTGATGTCGTTACGCTAATCTATCAGAATCTCTGATTAAATCGACATCACGAAAGTGAATAATCGTGAAAATAAACACGTAAGCGTAAAATTGTAATTGAATTTGAAATCAAATAAATTCAATTAAGTTGCAATCACGAACGCAAGAGTCAAAGAAGTCAAATCAAAATAATTACGAGCAATGATCATAATCAGTGATCATAACAATTGTGGAATTAAAAATACTGTAAAATTAAAGAAAAGATAAATAGATTAACTCTTCTTAAGAAACAAACTATAATTTTAATTAATAAAAAATCTTTCCTACCGAAAAATGATCACGTTTTTCTCTCAGAAGGTGCCTCAAAAAAATAAAACAAGTTCTCACAAAAATGGTGATCTTCCTGAAAAAAGGTGATCCTCTTCACGAGAAACTCCTCATAAATAATGTGAAGAGCATATTTTGATTTAACCGAAGTCCCCGAAAAAAGGTAGCAGAAAATTAATATAAATATCGTGATAAACTGCAATTAATTTTAAATGTAAAACGTACCAAAAAAGTAGACATCTTTACAGCAAAACCAAAGACCGAAAACCCATCCTCATCGACTTGAGGATGCATAAAAAACCTCTTAAAGGACTTTGTGTGGTTTTTTACGATGTGGTACATAAATAAGAGTTCTTCCATCGTGTCGAGGAATTCATAAATTACTTTGGTACTACGAGAACATCAAACGAAAGGCAAAAAAGAAGAAAAACAGAGAAAAATTGGCTCTCCTGTCAAAAATGAAACGAAAATTTTAAACGATTTTGCGTGGAGGATCAACACAAGAAAAGAAGAACAAGTACAAAACTCAAGAAGTGCGATTTGCTTGTAGTGAGGCTACTTTTTCTGGGGTTACGTAATGTTGTTGGGTTATTTTGGTGCTTCGTTTTTTCATTTCCTTGTTGTTCCTTTTGGTCAACTCCCCCCACTCCCCGTTTGTTGCAGTTTTGCTCATCGTATTGCTGATCAATCGCACGATTGTTGGCTCTACAATTTTTTTCTCGATCACTCGATCCTATCCTAACGCTAACTCTTCTTCCACTTCTTTTTCCTGCACTTTTTCTTCTTCCTCATTTTCCTGTTCTTCTTTTTTCCTTTCTGGCCAGGATTTATAGTCGAACATTAAGATTAATGGCCCACAAGGAGATCGTCTTCATTCTGGACCTGTGAGCCAAGTGATCTTGTTCAAGTGATCGGCATCCAGTGAACTGCATCCGCATCGATCGAGTTGAGGACTTTTTCTCTGCTCATTATCATTCAGCTCATCACTCCCGAAAAAGTGCCGCATAACATTCAGCCTCTACACCTCTTAAATACACTACTCGATCCACTTCGTAAATATCGAAAAATGTAACGGTTGATTTTGGTCCTCAAATGGATCGTGCGTTGTTTGGTTGGTTCCTTGGTTGGTTCCTTGGTTGTTTTGTTGGTTCCTTGGTTGTTCTTGTTGGTTCCTTGGTTGTTTTGTTGGTTCTTTGGTTGTTTTCTTGCTTCTTTGGTTGTTTTTGTTGGTTCTTTCGTTGTTCTTGTCGGCTACTTCTGTATGTTAGACCATGTTAGGTAACAGGTAGCTGCTGCCACCGCTGGTGGTGATCACGTTTTACAAATTAATGATCTCGTCGCCGGAATAATTGGAATCGCAATCGTAATCGTAATCGGAAAATGGGAAATTTTTTGCCCAAACAAAAAGCGAACAAGATCAATCGGCGGGCGCTCGCTAAAAGGTGAAAGAAAGCCATTGAACCACTTGATCAGGCAGGCAGGCAGCGGTCATGAGGTGTATGAAATCCAACAACAAGAATACTGAATACAAGTACCCTATATTTACCCATGCCCATCTATACTTATATATGTATGTATGTATGTATGCCCATACATCCAAGCATGAAAGGAAACAGCAAGCAATACAAACCACAACTACAATGTTAACAACAACAACTGTGATAAGTTGCTCATGATTTCACGATTCAATTTTCAATTTTTTTTCTTTTGTTTTTTGTGAATTTTTTTCCCTGTTAAGAATCGCACTTGTGCAGTAGCAAAACTTCTACGGTTGGCAACGCCGTCATATGATGAGCGAGCAAACAGCGCTCATTGACTCCCTCATTTATTTGTTCACATAATTCCTGAACAGTATGTTTTGTTGGCTACACTTTCGATTATTATATCATAAAATTAGTTAAAACTTACCTTTTGCTCTATTTGCCTCTCTGTTTCTCTTTTTCTCTGTTGGATCCTTTAACGTAAAAAGATCCTCAAATGTCAAAGTGACAATTCATTTGGCGAGTACAATAAATTGAACGATTTACATACGAAGCGCTTCGAGGTGAATAAAAGCAAGCCTTCAATAAACCACAAACACGTCCCGAAGCCATTCAGCCAGCTTCCGACGAAGGATCGATTGAAAAAAAAAATTTACATACGACACGATCGAGTGAGAAAGACAGTGAAAGGATGGAAGGGGTAGACACGAGGTAGAATATGTCGTCGTCTGAACGCCGCATGCGATGGAAGTACCAGCTACTGAGCATCTTTTTTACAAACGAATGATTCACAAACGATCGTCGTCTGTCGATCGTTCTTTATTGAATCATTGAATGAAAAGAAATTTGAATTGCAAAAACAAACATTTGTTGTCAGAACATTCTATTAACAACAACAACATTCGACAAACAAACGGAGAAGACATCCAATGAAAAAAATACAAACCAAGATCAGAAGCTTTCCTTGATCACAACCAAATGTCAAAAGTTGATCTCGTCGTGTGATTTGACACTCTTGCTTTCAATTTCATTCTTCGCGATCTTCCAATACATCCATTCGGCAAACAGGAATCGAATAGCATCAAGTATCAATTGAGAAGTACCAAGTATTCAGTGCCTGGTACACAGTGACTAATATAAAAATATACTTTATCTATTCTTTAGAATGGGCACATAAGGTTATCTTCAGAAAGTCAGAGTTTCAGAGCTGCAGAAGCTTACTCAACATAATATAATAATCTTGTTTAGAATGAAGCATATTGAGGTGTATAGTTTCTTGTATATTTCGAATATTTGATCTAGTATTTTTGTCTATATACATCGATCTTTATCAACTACCCGGTATTAATAATTAATTTTCAATCTCCAGTATTATATATAATATTGGTCATTCTCCAGTATATCATCTACAATTTAATCCCATAAATCTGTAAATATTAACATTTTAATGATTAATCATCTCGTAGTTCTAGCAATTTGTGACTCTGATTAAATGTGCCAATAAATCGAGAGATCAAATCGATTAAGTAATTTGATGGGTGGACCGGAGCATGATATTTTGCTCCCCACAAAGGGCTCAGCCAGGCAGGATCAATCAAACCCGGTTCGCGAATTATAAAAAAAAACAAATAAATTTGCAAATAAAGTAAAACAAATACAACAACTAAAGCCGTTATGCAGCCCAGTGCGAAACACGTGATCAACACATACAATAGGTGTATAGATACCATTGTTGTTGGTTTCAAATACGCAATACAGTGGAACCTCGCTGAACGAGCAAAATAAATCGTAAAGAAAAATACTCCTTCATCGAGCGATATTTTGCATGAGTCACTCGAAAATGGAAAGTCCGCTCTTTACGTCACTCGCTTGTAATTCATAAATAATATTTTGGCATGGAAGGAATCATAATTTCATAGTTTCATAGAATCATATCATAGTTTACAGGTTTCATATGGGAAAAATTAATGCATGTTTCTCATTACGAGTAAAGAATGAGTTGTGCTCGTTAAGCGAGGTTCCACTATATAGTGAATTCCCACTCCAACTGCATAGAAATCCGAAACATAAAACCTATAATATATACTATGTACCTATCGACGTATTGTATATCTTCCGCTTCTAGAGAGCTGAGAACTACACGGGCAAAATTCAGTTGCTAGCGAACTCTTGAAACGGTTGGATTGAATGGTGTTGAGTGATTAATCAGTATCAGAATCTTGTTATTGTGAGGAGTAAAATGGTTCGAAACTTCTCTATGTTCAAATTCGTAAGTCTATTAAAAAAAACTAACTGCTGTGACCAACTCAGAAGTTGATCGTCTTTAGAAGAGTATCTGTAGAATAGCCATTATATTGTTTAATGGATCCCATACGATGTTTTCTTGCAGTTCCATGCGGGAGTTATTCTGATGATCCTGGGAACGTGTTCAGCTTCAAATAATTTGCCTTTGGATGAACTCCAGAGTTCAAAAGAGGTGTGCTTCAAACTTCTCACAATAATAGCAATCGGATACGTTCTTCTAAGGTTGCTGAAACCGTGGCTTAAAATGTTTGTGATAGCGGTATGGAGAATTTGAATATTCACACAGATACCACATCCTCAGTTGTGTCTCCCAATTTTCTTTAGATTATAATATTTCTGTTTATGCTTGTTACCTTCGAGAGAAACTTTGTACAGAACAAACTGTGTCGCCGGATGTTTGCACATGTCTGGCAGCATCGCAGTTTAGGAGAGGGCCAAAAACTTGTGAATGACATCCAACGAGTGGTAACATTTTTTATTCATCTCTTTGTTAGTTCAACAATTTGGAGGTTCATCGATTGTCTTTCGTTTCTGTTTCAGTATCATTGCTGCGGTTTCAACGGTCCCCAGGATTATAAAGCGCAAGAGTTGCCATCCAGCTGCTGTGCAAACTTGAACTGTGACAATTTAAGAGAGGACATGTTCTCCATAGGCTGCTCCAATGTTTTCGACGATTTGATCATTCAGAAGAACTAGAAACGGGATCCTTGCAAGTTTTCTATCCTTTTTCTAAAAATATTATACTATTTCTGTGTAGTCGAAAACTTTTAATAAAAATAGTGTACTTTAATTTAGTTGTAGAGTCATGTAGAGTCGCTGCATCGGAATTGATTGGGCGTTGCACTGACGTGACATTTTTTATTTTCTTCCTCCACGATGATAAAATAAATAAATTATGAAACCAAATCATAACAAAAAACATGTACGTGATGTTTGTCGATTTAGCGGCTCAACGATTTCAGTCATTAAAAATATCGAAAGCTGAGTAGCTTTTCAATAGTGAAGAAAAGAATTAAAAGAGAAATGAAACTATGAAGATAGAAAGAATATTGATGGAAACACGAAATATTAATTAAGCTAATAATATAATAAATAATAATGATAATAATAATAATGATAATAAACATAATCATAATAACAATAATAATAGTTTTTGTTGTTTATAATTTCATCGGTTTTTTTATTTTATTCAGTGGCAGCATTTTAGATCTTGTGATGAGGTTCAAATCTACTCTATTGAAACGTCTCCAGCAGCCGGTCTTTCAGCAGATCTGGTAATAATAACAACAATAGCAACAACAACAACAACGACTATAACAACAACAACAACGACTATAACAACAACAACAACAACAACGATAACAACAACAACGGAATGTCTAGAAATTGAATATCAACTCCATCGACTACTGTAAACAATAAAAACAAATCGTAAACTAAAAATGTTAAAAAGCACAAAGAAAAATACATCTAAAAAAGATTAAAAAAAAAACATAATGTAAACAAATGTTAAGAGCTGAAAATGCATAAAAACGAGGAACATTAAACTGCAACATGATAAACAACGAAGAGGAAAGAAATCGAATCATGAAGAAACACAAAAAAAAAAAAAAAACAAAAATCATTCGGAATCGAATGAAATCATATCGTAAAATGAGAAACGGTAAGAAGTCGATTATTTATAGACGCATGCAGGCACGCATACACACCTACACACATACACAGAAACACACATACACACGTACGCATGTCAAATAGGTGGCTGAAGACCCATGGTCGTCGTGGGGGGGGGGGGGGGGGGAGGGAGAGGGGTCGTAGGGTGGTGAAGGGACTTGAACTCGAGATGATATTCGAAGTTTGTGTTTACATAAAATGTTGTTGTTGCTACACTTGTTATTCTTGCTTTTGTTTTTATAATAAATATTGTTGTTGTACCTATTGTATTGTTGTTGTATTATTGTATTGTTGTTGTAATAAGTCCTCGCTGTACAAAGTAACCCATTCATTATCCTGTATAATATTTCTTTACTTACCACTTTCAGTTCAAGTAGTTATACTTTAGATTAGTTACGGCTTAAAGAACAAAGTAATCCCTATATTCTTCTTACTCTCTGTCGATTTGTTCCTCAGTTCTCTCTCGCCCTCTCTCTCACCCTGTCTCTCTCCCTCTCTTTCTCTGTGACGATCATTAAATCATAGACAAAGAATAACTTCTTTCTCTTATTCTTTCTCTATGATTAAATCCAACTTCTTTGAAAACTCAAGCTTTGAGAGCGCAAATTTCGGAGTCACTTCGAGTGACTTCTTTTTTTTTCTTAAATTTATAATAAAAAACATTCGGCAAACATTCTTGTACCGAATCACTCAGTGATCATTAAGAGAGCTCTTCTCTGTGCGACTTAAGGTCGTACTCAAGATGAGTTGAGGTGAGTGTCCAGTAAATTGTTTGATAGCTTGTAACGTCTTCACCTGGTCTTTGGGCTGTTTTTTCTTCTTACTTTTGGACTGTATTCTTTTCAAGCAGAAACTGTGTCTGTACAACTTATACTATGTAGATATCTCCAAAAACCTTTAAAGAAATCCAAAACAAAAAAGGGTCAGAAGCAACAAACAAGAAGAAGAGGAAGAAGAAGACAAAGAACTCAAGAATGGTTCCGCGGTTCGTTGGTATTCTGTACGGGGTTCCCTCGGATATGCAAGTGAGTGTCTGATAAAATCTCACTTCTAGTCTTCAAACTTGCGTGTGTTTTAAAGGTTCCTAGTCCGATTCGATCAATTAAAATGAAGAAGAAACACAGTATTCAAAATAATTCTTAGATAACTCTAACCCTACCCAAACCTCGACGTGACTCTTTCAGTGGGTGCCGATATCGCTGCCGCCTGACTCGAAGACTTACATCACTGATCATCCATTCGTCTTCATTATCATTATCTTTTGTTCCTTTTTTTCTTTTCCCGTCCCATTCATCGCATTTTTCTTCTTCACTGCTTCGCCAGTGATAAAAACTCAGAAAACACAGAGAAAAACTATGATTTCAATGCGACTCACGAAGTGGTTACATTTTTTGTAGGAGGGGGAGGGGGTTTGGGGAATAAAAAACTTCCCACTATTTCTATGCTCAAAAATTAAAACTCACTACTCACGGTTCCCTCTCTCATGCTGACGAGGAACTGTGAGAAATAATGTTATAATCTCTCAGTTCGCTTCTCAGCTCTCTGTCCGTCCATCTGCTCCACTGCTGCTCCTCCACTGCTGCTGTTGCAGTGCCGCGCTGCTCGCTGACTTGACACTGCTGCTGATCTTGTTCTTGTTACTGGATTTTGGAGTTCGGCTGCTCACAGTGCTGCCAAAGTAGATATCAAAGCGTCTGCGCCGCTTGTTGTCTCCACTTCGGCTCAGTCTTGGATCTGCTTCGTAGGAGATGCCACCGCAATGCGGCTGCTACGGGTTTTTAAGTGCGCACATGTGCGTGTGTGTGTTTATGTGTTCGTATTTCATGGTTAATCGATGTTTGAAAAGAAAACAAAAATTATTATTATAAATTATCGATCAAACCAACGTAAACGAAGAGTAATTACAAAATTTCGTATTTTTATCGGGTTTCTTGTAAAGAAGATTGCTTAAAACTTAACATAAATTACAAGAACTAAAACAGTGTAAACTTTTATTACTCAATTAATATATAAAAATAATTGTATAAGAAACAAACAAGTTCGAGGTCCTCGCGTGTCCCAACACGGAGCAAACAATTCAATGGTCGATCGGTCGGTCGCTGTGGCTACTTTAAAATCAACAGCGGCAGCTCATTAGTAGAGTTGCCACAAAACGTTCAAATAACAAATAAGGCCAAAACGTGAAAAGAGAAAAAATATGGCATCAGCTTTTTGCAAGGAAATTCAAAAAAAAACTCGCCAACAAAAATTCTTTCCTTCTGGAGAGCCGCGTTGCGACGGCCCCTTCGCTCAAAGTGACCGCATGTCACAGCGCTCAGCCGACTGCGCATAAATTATGGGCAATTCTTTAAAACAAACAACAACAACAATTTGCTTAACGGTTGCCAGCCTCTCGACTTTCAAATAAAGCGTCGCATCGTGTTAAGCCAACGCGATATGCTTCGAGTGTGATTCAAATGTAAATGAAATTGATTAAAAAACTTTAAACAAACGAAATTTCAGCTTCACGAAAATTACGTTTCAATAATTAAACGCGTTCAAAAAATTTAGTAAAGCTTGAATCAGTGATGAAAAGCAAAAAAAGGATTACTAGTGTTTTTTTTTTAGTGTGGATTAAAAGTGGCAATAAAAAACGGAGACTTCAATTCAAACACGTAAAATAATTAAAAAACTTCGAAAATGAAATGAACATGATCCATTTACAAATTGTTGTTAAACATGATTTAACAACACAGCAAAAAACAATTAAAATATCCCAATCAAATATTTAAATAACACGGAATTTAAATTAAATGTGGCAAAGAAAAAATAATAACTTCGGAATTGTTAAAACTACGGCCAAAAAACACAACAAAACTAAATCCAAAACATAATCCAGAATAATCGAATGAAATAGAAATACAAAGTGTAAAAATAAAATAATAAATTCTTAAAGAATATATTATATAATACTTAAATGTATGTATATTTATATAAAAAGGTATACACCTATATATATATTTTTTTGTATAAGAAACATATACATATTTCAATTCCTTTTTAGACAGAATCATGACTAAAAGCGATTATAAATAAAAAAAAGCAATATTTTGACCTTGAACTAAGGCAACTAAAAACAAAAATAAAAACAAAACCCAAAAAAGAGACCGATTTAAAAAGTGGCATGCTGAGTGAAAAAACCTCATCCATGGGTCCAACCTCATAATTCTTAATTAACGTCAACTGCTACAAATCAGTACGCAGATTAAAAAAATATGTATACATGTGTGTGTATACATATATTTATAACAAATAATATATCTATAATACATTTAGTTTCAAAAACAGAAAAATATTGTTTCGTATAATAATAAATTTCAATCAAGGTTAAATAATTGAAAAACTAGCATAATCATAAATTTAGAAAGAAATTTAGTAAGAATTCAATAAAAACCACTAAAAAAAATAATAATAATAATAACGAGTATTAAAAATAATAATAATAATATGAAAAGAAATGAAATAATTATTCAAACTTCAATACTTGCGGAGTTGATTTTCTAAGCAGTTTTGAAGTTGATCGTGATCGATGATGGTGTTGGTTTTTGAAATTATTGGTGTTGTTATGAGAAAATTTCAAATTTACTAACCTTAAAATATATTACATTGTGAAGGTAGAAAAAGTGCAATTCTTATAATAATATTCATAACTAATAATAATATCATCATTATCATGCGTCCGATCACAAACATGATCAATACAACGCATAACAAAAGAATAGAAAAACAACAATGCAATAATAGTAATGATAAAAAACAACAACAACCACAACAAAAATGCAACACAAACAATATGGATAACAACAACTTTGAACTCGAAAGGTTTGTGTAACGATTTATCTTTATACTGAATACTTTAGGTTAAAATATTTAGTAATTATTACAGATTATTAAAGAGTTTTTAAAGAGCTTCCACTCTCCTTTCAAGGGAACCTGATAATTCTGGCAAAAAAGTTCTACACATTTCATTCTTCCACGTATAAAAAATTATATACATATATAATCCAACTTTTTCAAGCTATTTTTGGGGACGATATATGGTATTATTTTCCTATAATGCATTTTATTCATAACTCGTAATACAAACAATAAATACAAACAATCAGCGTACGGTAGCTGCAAAACACTGGCACCCAACTCATCGTTCAGATCCGCGTAATTGAAAATCATCTGCACGTAGCTATTCTCACATGCTTTCCCCCAGAACTCTTTGCATGTGACGAGACCTGGGTAACCTGGGACGAGAACTCTTTCAACCATTTGGCCTTGAAGTAGATGGCGTTCACTAGGATAGCCAAAGTATTTGCGTCCAAGGAATCCGGGCTCATCAGATTGACTATTTTGTTGTTTGTCTTCCGGGCCACCCACTGATTGATTTTGTTAGCGGTACGTTCCTTGTCGGTAAATAAGACTCCCTCGATTTCGGCATCAAAGTAACGCCTTGCTCTCCTCCTGAAACTTGACTTGGTCTTAAGCCCATCCATGAAATATATTTTGTTGGCCATTTGTAGCTCCATGTTCTCGGTTCGACAGTATTTCATCAAGTGGCCGAATTGGTGGTACACCAACGTTCGATTAATGGGTCTGGACTGTTGAATTCAGCTGCAGCCGATCTCAAGTCACCGAGATAAAAGCTAGTGCATGGAGATTTTAGAAAGTGAATATATTGCACTGTAAATAGTGAAAATGTAATTTCGTAAAGTAAACCATTTATAGTGATAAGAACTGCCACGAATTTAAGAAATAAGTGAATAAATAACAATATGTCATTAACGGAGAATAATTTGATTATATTACAGGGAAGTTTTTTGTCCCGTTCCAGTTCCGGTTTAATGAAGAATGTAAAATTGAACGTCCGTTTCAAATTTTTAATAATAATGTATAATAAAGATAATGTAATAAAATATAATAATAATATAATAACAAGTATGTTTGCTATATTCGACCTGGCCGAATCTTAGATACCCTACACATAAAAGTTTTGGCAGAATTTTCATATTCATTTTCACTCTATACCCAGGGAAGAAATTTTGTTGTCATAACTTAAAAATGAACGCTGATATCACATTTCTAATAAAAATAGGCATGGTCGTTGAGCGATTTTGCCCATTTTCAATACCAACCAATATTTCTTCAAAATTTCATTATGATATCTTCACCGACAGACGGACGGACATCGCAAAATCGACTCAGGACGTGATCTCTCTATCTCAATCGGATCCATTAAAATGAAATCAGTTTGTCTTGAAGCCGATCTTTTCAAGCATAAACCATGTATTAATAGTTATACGAGTATATATTGTATACGTTTATTAAGATTTATAATGAAGTTTATTGTAAAATAATTATATTCACAATTAGTTACGGGAAACTGCATAAAATACCTAGAAGTTAGGATTAAACGCTGGTAATGTGTCCCATAAAGATAATGGAATACTTGTATCTGATAGCGAATAAGAACGGATAATTAGCATGTAGTATTTTGTGGCGCGAGAATAATCGCTTTATAACTAAAGAAAGCAAATGAATGAATGAATGAATTTTTAAAATAATATTATTATCATTGATAACTCATTATTACCTCCCAATTCTTGTGGTTGTTCGGCACCTGCTTCGGCCACTTCTACGTGAGCTTTATAGTTTGCTGTATTGTTGTAGTCACTGACAAACATTCGGTTGGTCTCGCCTGTAAACATTGTAGTGATACCCAGCTGTCGAAGAGGGCGAACGTATTACAGCTGAAAAATTTAATACTTGTTAAATGTTAAAACACCAAACCTGCTTTAGAGGTTCCTGCAAATCGACTCCATAAGTGATGCTGAATTTCGGCAAATACACTTCCACCTTCTGAGGGATCAGCTCATATTCCACCAAAGTCACAAGATTCTTGCCCGCTAACCTCTGCTCAAGGTCTCGAAGACCATCATTCTTATTGGGTAGAAGTATCAGCATCGCGAAGTGGGTGTTCTGATAGGGTAGCTCTACAACTTTGGCGTCGAAATTGTCTAGCTCGGCATACTTGAAATTATTTAGCGTCCACATGGTGTCCACCTGGACCTCTTGAGTTCCCCTCACCAAAAACGGACGCCTGCTTGTCTTATCGGCCTTGAAGGCATTCTTCCAGGGTGCACTGAATGAGATACCGTTGACGATAACACCTTCAGTGAGGTCGTTGAGTTGCTCCGGTTTAATAACGTTGCGGATCTTTTTGTTGGTCTTTTCCTCAATCAGTTTGTTGATGCTATCGGCGGTGTCTTTATTCTGAGGAGGATGAAAATCGGCCTTCTCCACTTTCAAATCGAAATAACGCTGTGCGATCTCGTTAAATTTGTCATTAAACTCTAGCTTCTCGTTGATGTAAATCTTATTCATGAGTCGTACGTTCTTGTCACTTGCAAATGTCTGCTGGAATTCGGCAAAACCCCGAACCACTTCCTCGGGATCACCAGACCCTAGCCGCAGCCCCGTCTGCATTTCGGTGGCGGTCTTTCCTTTGGCACCGTAATAAGCTAAGGCCAGCGAGATATGCATGGCAGCGGGGGAAATAACCACATTTTCCTTTGATTTCCCCAAAGCTACCGCTTTGAAAATATCCGCAGCGAAGAGATTGTGTCTGACATATAAGGGTGCCAAGGTTGTTGTAGTCACGGTTGTGTTTTGACTTTGAACGACCACTGTGATGATGTGCACAACAATAGTGCCTGCAAAATTAATGGATCGGATTACGTAATGAGGTCAATTGCAGATAATGCAGTGATTATATTTGTTTTACGTTACATTTACATTTACTTACACAAGATCCAATTCATTTTTATAGTTGTAGCTGTTTTTTTTTTAAAGTGAAGACTCTTCCTGGGACTCTGTACAGCTTCAAATATAGATTTAAACTAAACTATTGAAACGGCCTTATTTTGACTTTATACAGCAGACCACACTGTTACTTAGGAAATCGATGTTCTTTCTATACACAGAGAATATTTGGCTTTAAGAAATACAATTAAAACAAGTCTTCAAATCTATTCTCTAAGTCTAGTTTTTTGGATATGGAATAATTTGATTATATTATACGGAAATTTTTTGTTTCGTTCCAGTTCCGGTTTCCTCCGGATCCTGCTTTAAAGCATTTGTGTATCGTCCATACATAAAGAAAGCATCTCTGTCTCCCATTCTCACAATTACCCAATCTCTTAATTACCAAAACTCCTAATATCTCTCTATCTATCCTTCTCAATCTCCCAATCTCTCTCATCTCAATCACATCCATTAAAATAAAATCATATTGTCTATAAATCGATTTTCTCAAGCATAAACTATTTATTAATATTTATATAAAATAGTTAAAAATAAAGTGGACGTTTATTAAGATTTCATATATAATGAAGTTTATTGCAAAATCATTATATTAATAATTAGATATGGTGAACTACATAAAATCCCTAGTAATTAGGCTTAATCGTAGGCATCGTTGGCAATGTGACCCATAAAGATAATGGAATCTTTGTATCTGATAGCGAATACGAATGGATGATTAGCATCTAGTTTTTTAATGCGCGAGAGAAATTCCTTTGTACCTGAAGAAAGCAAATAAATGAAAATGAATTTGAAATGTAAAGCAATGTTATTATTATCATTTTTGAGACATTACTACCTCCTGGTTTTAGGGGCTCTTCAGCACCTTTTTCGTCCACCTCTACGTGAGCATTGTATCTGGCGCCATTTATGTAGTACAGATTCCCGAAATCACTTTCGCTTGTAAACATTGTAGTGACACCCAACTGTCGAAAAGAGTGAAGGTATTACAGCTGAAACATTTAATCTTCAAGATTCAAACCCCAAACCTGCTTTAGAGGTTCCTGCAGTTCGACTCCACTACTGACGCTGAATTTCGGCAAAAAAACTTCCACCTTCTGAACGCTCAACTCATTTTTCACCAAATCCACAAGATTCTTGCCCGCTAACCGATGCTCAAGATCTCGAAGACCATCATTATTATTGGGTAGAAGTATCAGCATGGCAAAGTCGGTGTTCTGATAGGGAAGCTCTACAACTTTGGCGTCCAAATTCTTGATCTCTCCATACTTGAAATTATTTAGTGTCCACATGGTGTCCATCTGGACCTCTTCATGTCCCTCCGCCAGAAACCAACGCTTCCTCGTCT
Organism: Myopa testacea; assembly: GCA_949629155.1. Classification (NCBI taxonomy): domain Eukaryota; kingdom Metazoa; phylum Arthropoda; class Insecta; order Diptera; family Conopidae; genus Myopa; species Myopa testacea. The sequence continues at coordinate 55,871,921 of OX451346.1, forward strand.
TATCCGCCTTGAAGGCATTCTTCCAGGGTGCAACGAATGAGATGCCGTTGACGATAACGCCTTTAGTGAGGTCGGCTAGTTCATCGGATTCAATAACGTTGTTGATCATATTGTTGGTCTTTTCCTCAATCAGTTTGTTGATGCTATCAGCTGTGCGTGGAGCTTGAAAATCCGCCTTCTCCACGCTCGATTCGAAATTACGATGTGCGATCTCGTTAAAATTGCCATTGAACTCTAGCTTGTTGTTGACGAAAATCTTATTCACGAGTAGTACGTTGTTGTCGCGTGCAAAAGTCTGCTGGAATTCTCCGAAACGACGAACCACCAGATCGGGATTAGCGGAGCCTAGTCGAAGCCCCGTCTGCATTTCAATGGCGGTCTGTCCTCTGGCACCGTAGAAAGCCAAAGCCAACGAGATCTGGATGGCAGCGGGGGAAATAACCAAATTTTCATTCAATTTTTCCAAAGCTACCGCTTTGAAAATATCCGAAGCGAAGAGATTGCGTTTGGCATTCTGTTCAGCTTCCGAGTTTGTCGATCTGAAGTTTGCGCTTTGTACTTGAATGACGACGGTGACGATGAGTACAATAGTACTGCCTGCGAAATTAATTGATCAGATTACGTAATGAGGTCAGTTGCACATAATGCAGTGATTACATATGTATTTTTTAGGCTTTTTACATTTGCATTTATATTTTTGTTTACTTACACAAGATCCAATTCATTTTCATTGTTTTAGCTGTTTTTTTTTTTTTAAATGTGAACACTCTTCCTGGGACTCTGTACAGCTTCAAATATAGATTATAACTAAGCTATTGAAACGGCCTTAATTTGACTATATACAGCACACCACACTGTTACTTAGGAAATCGATGTTCTTTCAATACACTGAGAATATTTGGCTTTGAGAAATACAATTAAAACAAGTCTTCAAATTTACTGGATATTGAATAAAATACGCTAACAACTTTAGTAACTAAATGAAGTACTGACATTCTTACTGAACTTAGTACTGACAATGAACACATACCAATTAATGGTGGGTATATGGATATATGGATATGTGGTGTTTATTTGTTACTTAAATTACATGCGCTAGATCCGAAAGAGGATATGGTTTGACGGTCAAAAATTTGTTGGAGCGACTTCATCAAAATTAAATATACTTGTTTCTGATCTGGTATTGCTATTAAACATTGGACCACACCCATTTGTGCTTACTATTATTATTCATACTACTCGAACTGCAACTTCACAAGACACAACTATTGTCCCTCATTCGCCGTAGAGTAGAGCATTTCTCTCAGTCTAGTTTTTTGGATATGGAATAATTTGATTATATTATACGGAAATTTATTGTTTCGTTCCAGTTCCGGTTTAATAAGGAATGTAAAGTTGAACGTCGATTTCAGCTTTTTAAAAAGACGTCTAATGTCAAACATTATGAACTATTATCACCTGTGGACCTGTTAATTCGACGGATCCTGCTTTAAAGCATTTTCCTATCGTTCATACATAAAGAAACCATCTCTGTCTCTCAATCTCACCATCACTTAACCTCTTAATTACCCAAACTCCCAATATCTCTCTATCTATCTTTCTCCATTTCCCAATCTCTCTATCTCAATCACATCTATTAAAATAAAATCATTTCGCCTAGAAGCCGATTTTTTCAAGCATTCACTCTTTATTAATATTTATATACATATATCGTATAAAGTTGTTGTGTATTAAGATTTCATATAAGTATAATGAAGTTTATTACAAAATAATTACATATATTAATAATTAGATATGGCTAACTATATATAATCCCAAGAAATTAGGCTTAAATCTAGGCGTAATTTGCAATGTGACCCATAAAGATAATGGAATCTTTGTATCTGATAGCGAATACGAAGGGATGATTAGCATCTAGTTTTTTGGTGCGCGAGAAAAATCCCCGTATACCTAAAGAAAGTTAATGAATGAAAATTAATTTAAAATGTTATTATAATGTTATAAAAAAGTTCGTGGCGTTTTTTCCATAAGTGGGGTTAATTGCGCTTTGACCTCTGAACGCTTATTGGAAAGGTGACACTTCAACCGTAACTGTCAGTGTATGAACAACGAAATTGGTGCAGTGGTTGGAAAGTTATTTTCGTTTCAAAATGGGGAAAAATAATGAAGAATTACGCTATATTTTGCAGTATTATTACGACAAAGGGAAAAAAGCTTCGCAGGCTTTGTGCTGTCTACAGTGAAGGTGCTTAATCAAAATCTGCTGAGCGGAAACGGTTCGATCATTTAGTGACCCGTAGAAAATTGGGAAGTTTTGATGCATCCACCATAAAGTCCAGACATAGTACCCTCAGACTACCACTGGTTCCGATCTCTGCAGAACTCTCTGAATGTAATTAAGCTGCTATCAAAAGAAGTCAGTGAAAACAACTTGATTCAGTTTTTCAAACAGAAACCGCAGAAGTTCTTGGCCGATGGCATATCATGGCTCTACCCGAAAAATGGCAAAATATTGCTGATAATAATGGAGCAGATGTGGTCTAAATAAATTAATTTTGAGACTATAAGAAAACCAGTTGAATTTTACTAAAAAAACTCCACGAAGTTTTTCATAGACCGAGTATTGTTATCATTTATGACACATTATTACCTCCTGATTCCAGCGCCGGTTCAGCACCTGTTTCGGCCACCTCTACGTAAGCTTTGTAGTTAGCGGTATTTATGTAGTGACTGACAAACATTCGGTACAGATCCCCGAAATCACCTTCACGTGTAAACATTGTAGTAACACCCAGCTGTCAAAAAGGGTGAAGGTAATACAGCTGAAATATTAAATCTTGAAGATTCAAACACCAAACCTGCTTTAGAGGCTCCTGCAGTTCGACTCCGTAACTGACACTGAATTTCGGCAAATAAACTTCCACCTTCTGAAGGCTCAGCTCATATTCCACCAAAGCCAAAAGATTCTTGCCCGCTAACCTCTGCTCAAGGTCTCGAAGACCATCATTATTATTGGGTAGAAGTATCAGCATCGCGAAGTCGGTGTTCTGATAGGGAAGCTCTACAACTTTGGCGTCCAAATTCTTGAGCTCGCCATACTTGAAATTATTTAGTGTCCACATGGTGTCCACCTGAACGTTTTGACGACCCCCCACCAAAAACGAACGCCTGCTTGTCTTATCCACTTGGAAGGCATTCTTCCAGGGTGCAATGAATGAGATGGCGTTGACGATAACACCTTCAGTGAGGTCGTTGAGTTGCTCCGGTTTAATAACGTTGCTGATTTTGTTGTTGGTCTTTTCTTCAATCACTTTGTTGATGCTATCGGCAGTGCGTTTATTGTAGGGAGGATGAAAATCGGCCTTCTCCACGTTCGAATCGAAATTACGCTGTGCGATTTCTTTGAATTTGCCTTTGAACTCTAGCTTCTCATTGATATAAATTTTATTCACGAGGCGTACGTTGTTGTCACTTGTAAAAGTCTTCTGGAATTCGCCGAAACGACGAACCACTTCCTCAGGATTAGCGGAGCCTAGCCGCAGCCCCGTCTGCATTTCGGTGGCGGTCTTTCCTTTGGCACCATAAAAAGCCAAAGCCAGCGAAATCTGCATGGCAGCGGGGGAAATAACCACATTTTCATTCAATTTTTCCAAAGCTACAGCTTTGAAAATATCCGAAGCGAAGAGATTGCGTTCGACATTCTGTGCGGCTTCCGAGTTTGTTGTTGTCAAAGTTGCGCTTTGACCTTGAATGACGACGGTGACAAGTAGCACAACAGTTCTGCCTACAAAATTAATGGATCAGATTACGTAATGAGGTTAATTTCAGATAATGCATTGATTATATAAGTTTTGAAAGCTTTTTACATTTACATTTACATTTACTTACACCAGAACCAATTCATTGTGAAAATTGATGAAAGCTGTTTTTCTTTTTATAAACTGTGAAGACTTGTCCTGAGGCTCTCTACAGCTCCAAATATAGATTATAACTAAGCTATTGACACGGTCTTATTTTGATTATATACAGTAGACAACTTTGTTGCTTAGGAAGTCGAAATGCTATACACTGAGAACATTTGGATTTAAGAAATGCCATTAAAGCAAAATTCGAAATCTACTTGCTATTGTATCAAATACTCTCGTAGTTATAATTTTCTCTCAGTACATACAACTTCGGGCTCGCGACACTCGCAGTTAGATGAGGCTCTCATCGTATAAATCAACAATGGACAAAGCTTAAAGATGGCTTCTCTGAGACGTGTTCCGAGACCGTATTTATTTACTGATACGATGAAAATATGAGAGCGTTTAAATCTACTATCAATTATTTTTCTGACCTCGAGCTGGGGCACAATCAGTAGTTATTTGTTTATATGCTTGTGTTTTCGCTATCATTTTTATAACAAATAAGCATTTAAAGATGTTAATTAGAACAGATCAGCAGATCTTTAAAGTTTCAAATAATTTGTACCTCTCCTTTTGTAGGTTAAAAGCACCTTACGTTGGGTTTTGTTGAACTTTATTTAATTTAACTTTTTTTAATAAATTAAACGATATTAGCTTATATGTATATATGTAGATACAGATTAATTAGATGAATATATATGTTAAGTTCCGACAAATCCTAAGAAAACGTAACAACGTGACCCACAAAGTAAACCGCTTGCGGGCTGATGGTGGCGAAGATGAACGGATGATCGGCTCTGAAGACCTTCAAATTCGTGGGCAGTGAGAGCGGAATCAATTTATTGACTACAAAAGAAAGAGAGAGAGACAGAGTAGAAATCGTTAATATCCTGGATGAGTGGTACACTTACAAGTAGCAGCTGCAGCCTCCGAACCAGCTTCATTGACATCTATGAAGGCCTTGTGTTGTACCTTCGAGACACTAGCGCTCTCATTGTCAAAGATGCCGGTCAGCTCGGCGCTATCCGTGAAGAGCTTCATTATTTGTAGCTATGCAAAAAAAGTTTAAGAAGAGAAAAAGAGGGAGAGAGCAGAGATATGAAAACATTCTGTGGATCCATACTAGTTTTCTCTATATTAAGTGATTACCTTCTGCAGGGTTTCTACCATATTGAGTTCGAATTCGATACGGAACTTGGGTATTTGTACCTTGACCGTCTCCTGTTGCATCTGTTGCGGCAGCGTGCGCAAATCGATGTCCCGCATACGTGACTCGACCGCCGCCAGACCCTCGATGTCATTCGGCAGCACCAGCAACATCGACAGATCCGAGTCTAGATAAGTTAGCTGCAGAACTCTGGCGCCCAGCTGATAACTGAAGTCCCCATAATTGAAGATATCCTCGTTGTACATCATCTCCACTGGGACCTTTTGAGCGGCATTCACAGCAAACTCCTCGTTCTGCGTTTCTTCGGCTGAGAACTGTTTGGCCCATTTGCCCTTGAAGTAGATGGCATTCACCAGGATAGCGCTGGTCTGCGCGTCCAACGACTTCGGTTGCACCAAATTGAGTATCCGGTTGTTCGTCTTGCCAGCCACCCACTGATTAATGCTCAGGGCGCTGCGCTCCTGATCGGAAAACTGCACTCGCTCGGTTTCGGCATCAAAGTGTTGCATGGCCTTCTGATTGAATTCGGCCCTAACGGTGAGTCCCTTGTTGTAGTACAGTTTGTTGGCCATCTGCAGGTGCATGTTGGCAGTTCGACGGGACTTCATCAAGCGGCCGAATTGCTGGTACACGGAAGTTTTGTCCTCTGGCAAGCCGAGTGCTCTACGCAATTCGTTTGCGGTTTGGCCGGAGGCACCGGTATAGGTCAGTGCTAGAATGGTTTGCAGCGAGATGGGCGAGTAGACCACATTTTGATGTGGTTTTCCGGTTGCAATCAACTGATATAAGTTTTTAGTGAAATTTTGATTTAAATCCATTTCGGGAGATCCACTTCTAGCGGCGTCACCAGTCGTTGTCGCGAAATTTTGAACATTTTCGCCAGCTTGTTCGGGTCTGGAGTTACCGTTATTAGCGCCACTTGAAGTACCACGACTTCTCTCATCATTTCTGCCTCCTGCACCACCTACATTATTACTAAAAGCGACATCAGAATAATTTTGTGGCTTCCGATACACTGTAAGAACAACATAACCGACGGTTGAAGCTGGTTCACCGGCGGTGGCTATCGATGACGCCTGTTGTGAGAGCGGCAGCTGGTTTCGTGCAGCGACTGCTTGTCTGGTTTCTTCCAATTCACGACACTCTCGCGGAATTACAGCTAAATCGGGTTTCTTTCCAGCATTTAAATTGGCTGCCATAATATTTTTGCAAGCAACTTCGGTGCTCATCATCTGATTACGCTGTTGAATTGACATAACTTGATCGTGACTCTGTTGCGGCGGTTGTTGTTGTTGCTGTTGTTGTTGTTGATGCTGCATCCATCTACCATCGTTGTATTGAGCGGTAATCAACGTACTCAGAAATGCCGTACAGTTAAGGAGAGCAACAGCTAAAGCTACAGAAATCGAAATATTATTGTATAAATATATTTAGATGAGTAGAAAATCTTAAGATCAAAACGAATATATAATATAGTATATCGATTATGTATAAATTTGCACCAGAATATTTCTTTAATATGCATGCTGATTTCTTTAAAGCGTTGTTAAAGCGTCTTTAAAGCTGCATTTTAACGTGCGTCACAAGATTTTGCAATTTTCATGTTTTTCCCTTTCTTTTGTTTTTGATTTTGCTTTGATTTTACTGTGTTTTTGCTGTGTGTTTACTGTAAATTGACAATGTTGTTGCTTACTAAATTTCCAACTCATTCTTGTTGTTTGCTTTGTGCGATTATTTGAGGTTTTCCTGATTTAGGTTTTCTTTCTTTGTATTGTTTTTAAGCCGAACCCGTTTTAAACTTGATTCGATTGATTTAAACCGTGACTGCACTTCGCTGGACGTGATCTTCGTTCGAGTTCTGAGTCTACACTGAATTTTCTGAGAGTCGAATTTCAGGTGAAACTCATCTGAAGTCAACGGAATCGCGCGACTTCGCGAATCGATCATCTTTTCTTGTGAATCAGTGAGCTTAAAAACAGAGATCATTTGCGGATATTTTTCGGAAGTGAGGGAACCCGATTTTTATAGAAAAAGTACGAAAAATATAAGTTTTGAAGGAAATATTAATAATAATAATAGTAATGTTGTAATAACAGTAATAATAATAGTAATAATGATAATAATAATAATAATAACAATAACAATAATAACAATAGCAGTAATAATAATAATAAAAATAAAAATAAAAATAATAATAATAAAAATAATAATAATTAAAGTAATAAAAATTATAATAATTAAATTGATGTTTCTTTCAGTGTACTTTTATTTCTCAGAGAGAGAGAGAGAGAGAAAGTTAAGAGTCCCCGTCTTTATCTCTCGTTCTCTGTCTCTCTCTCTCTCTCTCTCTCTCTATCTCTCTCTCTCTCTTGTGATCGAACGTAAATAATTCTTATCAGTTCTGGAATTCCCCAAAGTGAATCACAACAAGTGCAAAAATAGAAAAATTTATATATGTACGTACGTGTACAAATCTTTTTAACTGCAACTGGCAGATACTAGATACTGCCACGCCTCCTGTTAATGGTATTGGAGAGAAGACAAATAAACAAAAAATGTGCTCTATGTAGTAAAGGTTACGAAATTTCATCGAATATTTTTTAAGCTCACTAAAATAGACCACAATTTTTTAAAAAATTGTTTAAAACTTTTCTAAATTTAATGCACTTTTTTGAAAAAACCTGTTCATTAAACATGAACATTAGACGCGAATGCGCACGTTACGGACAGAGTGAACGGAGCGGCTACTTTAATGCGTTTCGTGGAGCGGTGAGTGTCGATGAACGCCAACGCGTGTAGTTTAGCACATGCTTTAATTAAACGATTCGTTGTTGTTGCTATTGTCGCTGATTTAAATATTTATTACCATGCAAGGTTGTTGTTGTTATAACAAATACAACAACAACAAAAACGACACAAAGTTGTGTCAAATATTTTCACAACCTGTCAGAACTTGCTGACAAATTTTGTTGTACTTATTTAATAGATAACAATAATAATAACATGCACTCATGTGTGAATGTGTCACACTACTGTTATTGTTGTTGTTGTTGTTATTATTATTATTACGGTTATTGTTGCTGTAATTTTTCGGAGTTCGGAGTTAATTTAGTTTGTCCGACGTTCCCATCAGGTGCATTTTTTGTTAAAACACAACTGAGATTTAAATATATTTATGAGCTACACATTTAAAAATTTACACGATTTTATATTTATGTGTTTAGGTTCGAAAGAAACAGACTTTGTTTTTGTTGTTGTTGTAGTTAGTGTTGTTGTGTTGATTTTTATTTTTCCCCCCGTTTTTTTCCTCTTCTTAAACTGCCTGAGACTCACAAATCCACAAATACTTAAATTATCACCAACGGAGTCTTAGACGCCAAAATGACCGACTTCGGTTTTAATTGCGTCTGCAAACGCGGTACGTGGTACCGAGAGTCCATGATTGACATATTCATCAAAGTGTTAAAATTTTATGAACAATTTAGAATTTTAATGGACGCTTTTAAAGGTGTCTGGTTTTTTTCGCCGTAGGGTACCAATTTTAAGAAAGAAACCAAAACAAATGAACTTCAAGCTTAAAAATCAATCAATTTAAATGTCTATGAAGTTTTAAAAATTTCAATAAATATTCACTAAAAATAAAAATGTGATAAATTTGTCAATTTCAATAAATTTTCAAAACAAAAGGCGAACAGGAAGCAACTAATCCAAATTCCTTGATCATTATAATGATCACCTCGTGACAACACCATGTCTTCATTAACTACATCTTCCCAGCGATATTCATTCCATATTCTTGGCTAACACACACTCTCTCTCTCTCTCTCTCTCCCTCCCTCTTTCTCTCTCTCTCTTACGATCCTTTTCATTTTGTCTTCCGCTTTTCGCATTCTTGATTCTTTTTCAATTCGTATCTGTAGCTCTTGAATCTGCATTTCTGCAAATTTTCCCGGAGGCCCACATACACCGCCTCCACAGACATTGAGACATTCGCCCATTTTTTGGGACCGCCTTAACCACACACACACACACACAGATGTACTCCACTCGTAGATCAGAGATCTGTGATCTCTGCCGAAAAACGGGCCGCTGACTTTCGCTATCTGCTCCCTGCGTCGACGACTCATTGCAACTCATAAAACTTACCTCACGCTGTTAAGCAATTTCGGAGGCCTACGGCGACCACATACGATCTCTCAGGACGGTGGACCAGGCAAAAGCAGGCTTACTTGTCTTCTTACTCGTCGGACTGCAAGCTGGCTAACATGCAAACATACCTCATTTAATTTAGCTGCAACGTTTGGTTTTTATTTGGTAATAAACCTAGTTTTTGATCGATTTACCATTGAATCGATCTGATCGTTGTTGTTGTTGTTACCTACTCTGTTAACGATCTGGCGCTGAATTTCTTAACGTTCAGATGATTGTTACTCAATTTAGCATCTGAGTAAGATCGCTGGTTGGATCGGCTGATCTGCTGGTTAACTGGTTGGGTCGATCGCCAACATCGGTCTGGAGTCAGATGCATGTCATTCTGAGTGGAGTGCAAAATTGTCCATAAACAACTTCATTTGATAGTCGCTTAAGTTTAGAAAAGAAGATCAGCCACAAGGAAGGTTGAATTTTGAGGGAGGAAAGACGAGTTCGGTATTTGACTCTTGAGCTATACCTTGATTGTCTCTTTGGTTGTTTGCTTCCCTTCTTATCTCTCTCTCCCTCTGCCTCTTCTTCTATCTCTCTCTTTCTTGCTACATCTTTGTTTCTATTTCTCCATTTGTCTATGTGTCTAGATGTCTGTCTGTCTTTCCAGGCATCTGTCACCGTGCATTAACTACATGCTGTGTTGGATGTTTGCTAACATCCAAGCTTTGACCGACCACTCACGATCAGAGTGAATTGTTTTTGCATAGCATGATCATTGATCACGTCATGTATTGACATATTTTCAATAAATCAAGAGAGATACAAGAAATGCCATAAAATAAAATCCCAAATAAATATGTTCATTCAAATGAAAGGTAGGTTGGTTTTTCTTTCGAGGACCTTAAGTAAAAAAGAAATACATACAGTAAATACAGATCTTATTTTTAATTCTTGTTCTTTATTTGGTATATTACTTTTTCCCGAACAAATACATGTACATGTATGTACATAGGTCATTAAATATCTAATAGTTTAATAGCTTTTCTTTAACAATCATGTTACAATGCATTTTTCTTTAAAATGACTGATTTTGTTGTTAACAAGAGAATCGAGTTGTATCATGTCTTGTAACTTTTTCATAGTCTGCTTTTTTCCTCTATTGTGTTGAGTCAGAAAATTCTATTTTTTATGAATATCATCAAATTACTTTTAGTTCTTGTTCTTCTTCGCCGATCATGCTGCTCATGATACGCTAATTAGAAGGTTCAATAAAGGTTTTTTCCTAGAAAGTGCCTGTGTTCTAAGGATCAGAAGATATGTAATTATCTTTGATTTATGTTGGCTAACAGTGGAAAAATAACGGTTAATTTAATTGATTTATTTAATTCAGAAAAAGGAAGCTAGGAATCCCAAATGAAACGAAGCTCCCGACTGCTTCGTTTGGGCACGCGTCGATCTGCATGCGATCTCGCCATGTATTAAATTAAAAAGTATTGCATTCTACAAATATGAGCCCTTACCACCTCCTTCCCACCCGCTTTTATCGAGGAACCCGGACGCTGGCGCAAATTTAGATCAATAAAAATGCACTTACGTGGCAACACGTACGCGCCGAAATCGCTACGTTGACCACTGCACAAAACCTGACCTCAAACGCCACGCGGTTGTACAAAAAGATGCACATCGCTCCGATCTGACGTCGCCAGGGTTGGTGCTGTTGTTATGTTGCAACGTTTAACCCATTATGGCGTCCAAAGTATCCGTTCTTTGTTCTTGTGGAGGCACCACAGCAGAGCCGCTGGCGGGTCGCGCGCGATCGCACTCTTACATGGACGGATACGCCGCCGCGCCGCCATCGTCATGATTGCAGCACGAATAACAAATTTATTCAGCATTATTTTAAGTCGATTTATCTTTTGATTTTCCTTGTTGGTTATTTTTTATATCTGTAACTATAAGTATAAGTTATTTCCACATCGCTCGGTATCTAGGTACATATTTCCTTTGGTTGTTTTTGTTTGTTTTCCCGTTTATAGTGTAGGATTGTTGAAGCGAAGGGAGTGTGGGGAGTAGCTAAGGGAGGGACAGCAGCACGGGGTATCCTTAGATATCCAAGAGAACAAGAGACTTCAACCGACAAGAGAACACGACGGTTACCATTAGGTACCCATGTGGTGGGTTTTCCACTATTCGCGATCAATGACCCTGAGCACCGCGATGGGTGTGGTGCGGTGGTGGGTCGGTATGGTCCATGTTCTCGCTTTGGTATTCTCTTATACAGAATTCAGCTTTTTTCACATTGTTTATTAGGTTGTTACTCTATTGCGCAATCCATACGTCACGTTTTTGTGGTGTTACGGATAAAAATCGTAAATAAAAATTGTAAAAAATTAAGAAATGGATTTATATTGAAATAATTATAAAACAGATCATCAACAAAAATTCATGTAAATCGTAGAAGATTATAATTTTCTAGAAAAACAATCAAGGGAGAAATCTACGAACTCCATCTGTATATGCGACGATAGTATATCCTTAAATACTTACCTTGGCTGCTTCTGGTATTTTTTATTCTCTGATAGATACCTATGAGTATTGAAATATTGATATATTATGAGTTACTTTTCTTTTTTAGGAATTTTTAACATTTCTTCATTAAAGCAAACAAAAGCAGAACATTTCTATATACGAGTTTACGTACTTATTATCTGATGCTACTCTTTGTTAACATTAGTTTAAAATCATAATGCAATAACAGCGAAAACTACATGTTATACATGTTAATTTCAAATTTCTATATTAAACCGGAGCGTGGAAAAAACATTCCTTTTAATATAATCAAATTATTTCCATATAAAAGAAAATTAAAGTGAAAAAAGTGCTCTACTCTACGGCGAATGAGGTGCAATAGGTGTCTTATGAAACTGCACTTCCAAACATGAATAATAATAAGTAAAAATAGGTGTGGCATATTGTTTAATACCAAACATATTTAATTTTGATGAAGTCGCTCTTCCTCTCCTCTTTCGGATCCATTATATACATATATTGTAGTTGAATAAATATTCGAATGTTTGAATTAACTATTAACTTAACTATTTAAAAGTTCGTTAAATTTTTAAAATACACATACTATATGTATCTACATTTTCAGAATTGCGATTAAGACTACTTTCATATTTGTTTATATTTTTTTTTATAATGAAGTTACAGTTTTTACCACTACGATTGCTGTGTTCTAGAATATAATAGTTTCACTATTTAGAGTATTTTCGTATTCTTCACTATTTCTTCACGTTCGAAGAACTTCACACATGAGCTCTTTTTTTAGCTCACTGATTGGCGAGAAGGAGTGATCGAGAAGCGATCGCGCGACTTTGATGACTTGAGATCGGTTTCACCTGAATTCAACTTTCAGACTTCAGTACAAACAAATCACTCGATCGAAGATCACGTCTAATATAGCGAATCGATTTCGGAATCTAGATATAGAATATAGAAAACTCGAATAAAACCAAAACCAAAATGATTTCGAAATTCTGTAAGTTTACAAGACCATTAAAAGATTAAGATTTACCCGACATATTATTAAATTAATACGTATAAATAAATTTTTTCATAAATAAATGAATGAATTTAAATATGAATTTTAATTCCACAATTGTGAAATGCAAATTAAACTGGAACTTCATATGCTTCAATCCCGCCAATCTCTTCAGTTTTAGTTGTAGCTGTTGCATTTCTGACCCCCTTGAGTGCGGCTGAACCGAACGATGGTAGATATATCGAAGATGTCCCCCAAAATTTCACAAACAACCTGCTCCCGCTGATTTCAACCAAAAAACCACACGAAAATTTGGTCTATTCACCTATTTCTCTAGAGACCATTCTAGCACTGACCTACACCGGTTCCTCCGGTCAAACTGCTGATGAGTTGCGTACAGCACTCGGCTTGCCACAGGACAAAACTTCAGTCTACGAAAGATTCGGCGGCTTGATGAAGTCACGTCGAACCGAAAACATGGAGCTCCAAATGGCCAACAAAATATATTTCAAGGAAGGGCTTAAGACCAAGTCGAGTTTCAGGAGGAGAGCAAGGCGTTACTTTGATGCCGAAATCGAGGGAGTCTTATTTACCGATAAGGAACGTACCGCTAACACCATTAATCAGTGGATAGCCTGGAAGACAAACAACAAGATATTTAATCTGGTGAACCCGGACTCTTTGGACGAAGATACTTATGCTATATTGGTGAATGCCATCTACTTTAAGGCCAAATGGTTGAAAGAGTTCTCGTCCGGAGATACTAGTTGCGATTGGTTCTACATGAATTCTTGGGAAATGGGTACCGTGGAGATGATGTACCAACTGGACACTTTCAATTACGCGGATCTGAGCGATGAGTTGGGTGCCATTGCTTTGCAGATACCGTACGCTGACTCGGATCTTTCGATGTTGCTAATACTACCGAACGACGTAGAGGGTCTGGCTGAAGTGGAGTCGCGTCTGCGGGACATCGATTTGCGCAAGCTTCCGGAACGAATGAAAAAACAGAAGGTCGATCTGCATATACCCAAGTTCCGCATCGAATTCGAACTTGATATGAAAAAAATTCTGCAGAAGGTAAAACTTTAAGGGAATGCCCGAATGTTATGAGCCGCAGATTGTTTTCACACCTCTGCTTCTTTCTTTCGTTTCTCCTCAAACTCTGTTTTGGGTAGCTACAAATAACATCGCTGTTCAAAGATTACTCCGGGGTGGACGGCATCTTTGGCCAACGAGAACCAGCTAAAATCTCGGAGGTGAAACACAAAGCCTTCATAGAGGTCAACGAAGCTGGTTCAGAGCCTGCCGCTACTACGTGTAAGTTTATCACTCAGCTAAGATACCGAAGAAGTCTATTCTTATGTTCGCTCTACTATATTCTTATCTCTCTTTTTCTCTTCCTTTCTCTCTCTTTCTATGGTTTTATTTCTCATTGTAGCCATGGACGGTACACATGTATCGCCTAACTTAGATCAGGCACCTTTCACATTTTTCACAGTCGATCATCCGTTCATGTTCGCCATCATCAGCCCGCAAGCGGTTTATTTTGTGGGCCATATTGTTAAGCCTCCTTTGAATTGCAAGAAAATGTAACATAGCCACTTAATTTGCATTTAAATAAATGTTTTTCTATGCATATATTTATTACATTATAAATAAATACATACACCGTCCATATTTTTCCGGCTTATTTATTATTTTATATTCCATGTTTAGTGTGTGCATTGATAGAGGAATTGGAGCTTTCCGGAAAAATATATCGTCCCCAAAAATACTCGAAGCTGTTTGAAAAAGTTGAATTACATTTTTGGACAATAATTTATATGAGGTGTACTTAAACGTTTTTTAAGAACCCGCTAAGTTTTCCATATGCCATGCAGAGTATGGGGCTGTATATAAGCTTCGGACAGGCCGAAGATAGCACTCTTTGTGGAATTGGAATTATTGTTGTTGATGTTGCCGTGATGATGATTTATGCAAATTACATGCTGTCTAAAGTAAATGTAAGCTACAGTATATTGAGCTAAGGAAAAAATCTAATAAAATAGCAAGTCAGCGAAATAGAGTGTGTAAGCCAACCAGCGATGCAGGCAGTCACTCATTCATCGCGTCATCCATCCAGTGCCAGATTTTTAATTTATTACAATTCATGCGATGTCGATGTTCGGAGTCCGTCGATTGTCTCCGTGGACAATGTAAGGCCACGGCTATGAACCTGGCTTAGTTCTGCAGCAGTCACTTTCAATAACATTCTTTAATATTTCGGACGAATTTTTATAGAATTCTCTTGAATTATATTGTTTTTTGTACTCATTCATAAATCTCTGCTTTTTTTGTAATTCAATTTAATTAACATTATTAACCTGAACGTTGAACTTTAACATTTCCACAAAAATACAAAAGCTTATTTATTTTTCTCACCCACATGGAAATCTTTTTGCGTCAACAAAAACCAAACCTCAAAAGAATTCTACAACAGCAAATCATAATTTTATTTCGGCCAAGAAGTTCTTTTTTAATCTTCGACTCTTGAATTGAGCATTCTGTCCGTCCTCTCAGACTACCTCTTTGTTTAGTCTCTGTTTAGCTCAACATCGCCATCCCAACCCAACCCATTTCAATCGAATTTAAAAATCTAGCAAAAAGTAACCGAAAAACTGAGTACCAAAAAAAACCGATGAAGAAAAAACAAGCTTATTTGACATTAAGTTGCGTTTGTAAGCTAACGAAGCTTTCCAGCTGCAGGGCTTTGGTTTCTTTTTTGTTGTTCTTGCAAGTGGGGATAGACTACAGTTAACTAATACAGTTACCACGAAAGCAAGGTAACGTAAAACCGCACCTATTAAAATTGAATGGCGCTTCAATTGCGCCTCTAAAAGGGTGCCTTACGGGTCTTGAGACCTCTGATGAAAGTAAAAAAATTTCCAATTTAATTAACTTTAATTAAAAAAAAATAGAGAGAGAGAGAGAGGATAGACAGAGAGAGAGGGAGAGAGTGGCAAGTTCACATTTAATACATTGAAATGGATGGAGATATTTACCCAGATAAGTCAAGTATAATGGGGTTTGTGTGACCCGCTCCTGCTCCTCTATCGATCACTGAATATTTGTTGTTGATAATGAGACGGTTGTTGTTCCTGTTGTTGGTAAAGAAAGAAACCATGATTTTTATTGTATTTAAATGCAAAATTTAAATTTATTGAAAATTCGATTAGAGTTTGTGGCTGCTGTCCTATATAATCAGCCTGTCCTGTAGCAATCCACCTAAAAAACGACCCCGTTTTTGTTTTTGTTTTCGTTCGTTCCGCGATCGGCGCTGTAAAATCTAAAGCAAAATAAAAATCCAGATGCTTTCACAACTCGTGCGTCTTTTTGGGCTACCAAATCAATTTGTAAAAATATAACAGCAACCAAATCATAAAAAACAGCCAAACCGAACCGAACAGAAAGATAAGTTAAGACCAAGAAAACCAGCACAAAGAGAGTGTGAGAGAGAGAGAACCCCAACACGAGTCGTAAGACTGACAGACTGTAAAGTGGAGCCGATCGACACAGCGTAATGTTGCACACAACGTATTGCAAAACGGTTCAACGAGCTGGTTACGGCGCATAACGCGGCAAACGTAGTGTACGATCAGGCAATCAAGCGGGCCAAGAAGAAAACTGGTCTTATTTTTGTTGCGCCGCCACTTCTACTGATCTTGCCAAAATGCAAACCGACGCTGCAAATGAACTCAGCAGTCATGTTGACTGAGTCTTAGAAAGTTACCGTCAGTCAGTCAGGCAGCCAGGGAGTAATCTGGCCGAAGGTGTCCGACAATAAATTGTGAAAATTGCCCAGCGGTGATGACGAATGCAAGGAACGGGCCGGTAATCAGCGGAAAAAGTAGCGGCGCCGAACGGAATGGACCAGAGTAGAGTAGCGACAGCCTGAGGCCACAAAGCGAATGGTTGATTGTGAATTGTGTGCACTGAAATTGTCCAGATTTGTGGAAGTCGTTCAATTTATGTGGAAGCAAAGTGTCTTTGATTGCACGCGAGAGGTGCTGCTGGTGGCACACTCATTGGCGAAATACTCGTTCTACCAAACAACTGATGGAGCGAAGAATGGACCAGCAGAGCCTCCAACAGATCGACCAGCTTTCGGTCAAAACATAAAGTTCAGCATTAGTGACACATAAAATCATACGCTGATCAGATTACGTTTGGGTGACTTAAGATCACTACGATCAGCTGACATGTTGGTTTATTAGAGATGCAATTAATGTGAATCTTGACATGAATTCAGGTGAGGGACAAGGCGAAGGAGGCGGATGATGTGGAGTATTGTGAAGAGGATTATCAACCTTATGGCTATTATGAAGTTTCATTAAAAATATATGTTTTTATTTAGTATTGACTTGTTGTTAGATTATCTTCTTTTACATCTAGAATGATACGAATTCCACACAGAGTTTCCTCAAGCGATTACATAAATCTTTTGTCATATGTTTTCTATTTCCTATCCAAAGATTTTTACTGTCACCGATACTAATTAAAAAGCGATCGCTGAACAGATAGAAACATTAGTCTGAAAGACCACATTTCAAATACAGTTAATCCTTTTAATCACCCAACACGATCGTCGCTATTTTTTAATTAAATTTTCAATCATATATGGTACAATACAAGAAATAAAAACAACAACAGTAAAAATCTACAGATCGCGCAGCTGATCACGATTACAAGAATAATAATGAGATTGTATAGGGATCGAAATAGCAACAACATAGAGAATGAAAACAACAACAAAATAACCTTGAAATTAAAGTCTACCTGAGTTCAGACAAACAGAGAGATACGAGTATCAATCTGATCTCAAGATACACCTTGAAATATTAACACGTTGAAGCTCGAAACGTGTGAGGATCACTTCAGGATGATCTGAAGGTTGAATTGAATCACAATGGAGAAGAATACGTTTTGAGTACATTCGAGTACTTTGTGAGTACTCACTCTGGTTTTCAGTTGATATACGAAAGTGGATGCACTTTAAAACTGGTTCGTTTCGTTCATAAATTTTTGATTACTGAATGAGGACAGTCTGATCAGCTACGGAAGTGATCGTAATCAGCGTCCAAAATTGTCGTGTGCTTTTTTCAACTATTCGAACCTAAGAAATGATGGCGATTCTGGTTCTGTTTGTAAATTTCTATCAACAATTTATGTTCATTCCGTTTCATAAGAGTGTTCATGGTCTACATCCGGTTCGATCTTCTTCTGTGCGCTACAATTACTATTTCACTTAAATCCAATTGCTGATCATCAGATGCTTATCCATTTATTTCCCCGTGATAATCAGATACATCCATTAACTCCTCGGCGGCGTCGACGTCGACGACAACGGCCATTAAACGTAATGAAATGATCTGGAAGACAGCAGGACGGAATCGAATAGATGAGGTTGCTTTAATGAGTTCTACCATTAAAAATTTAATGCATGTGCTCACAAGTTTAATTGAAAGAATTCTGTCTATTAAGTTTACGTCTAACTCATGATCTCTCTCTTCTCTCACTCTCTCCTTCTCTCTTCTCTCTCTCTCTCTCTCTCTCTGTATTTATTTCTATCTGTCGATCTGTCCTCCGAATTTCGCCCCATCGTTTTTTCATAAAGATCTTTCAAATTTCTTTCCTTTTCTTTTCATTTCACCTTTCGTTTTTCCTCCTGTTCTCTTTGCTCTCTTCTTTCCTTTCTTCTCAGTTCTTGTTTAGTTCTTGCATCCAGTTTACAAGATGGCGAGTATCGTTGATCGTCACACTGTTGTTTGCACCATCGCCATTTTTTGTGTTTAATTCGTTTTGATGAAGTCTCAAGAGGATCTCGTCGTCGTCGTCGTCGTCGTCATCATCGCTCAAGTGTCTAAAGTTATGTAACGTCTTTCTAACGCTGTCAGAACCAGTTATATTTAAAGACAACTTGACAGCTGTGGGTCTCAGGAGTGGCTCAATGTGGATATTTATATAAGAGTACAAATCAAATTAAACGTACAAAAGTCTTAAAATGGTCAAGAGTCTTAAGAGTCTCTGAATCTTAAGAGTTGAGATGGGAAACAACGATGGATCTGTGCAAAGCTGAAGAGTGGAAGAAGTGAGGGGAAAGTGAAGGAGTTAAATAGTTATTTGGAACTAATGACGATGTTATTTATTTTTATCAAATTTCTTAACCAAGAGTACTTGGAACTGAATTGAATCTCAATAACTGGGAGCTCTGAGAGAGCCATTAGAGAGAGAGAGAGTGGGGGAGAGGTGAGTGAGTCAAAGAAAAGGTGTTCAAATTTAAGAAAACGAAAACCAGTTACTTTTTTTTATTGCAGATAAAATAATTTTATAGCTGAGTACTTAAAAGAAGATAATAAAACTTGAGTTCATTTAATTGCGAAAATTAAAAATGAGGTTGCAATTGTTGTTGTTGTTGTTTTACGCAATTCACTTGGCGACACTTGAAGAGCAACCACATTAAAAATGGAGTACCAACTCTAGAGTTGTTATTATTATTGTCGTTGTTGCTGTTGTTGTCATTATTATGGTAGGTTGTTTTGGAAAAATAAAAAAAAGTCATACTCAATAATAAACTTCTGTCATTCGAGTATGATGAGGATGATGGCAACACTATCGCTGTTGTTGTTGTTCTGTTTTTTTGTTCCCCTCAACAACAAATGATTCAACATTTTTTCCTGCTGTCCAACCTCTCCAAAAACCCGTTTACATCGATTTTTCAAACACGGCGACGGCGATTCGCTTGCTTCTTCTTCTTCTGCCGTTTCTTCTTCACTATCGAATGAAATATCGAGTACTCATTAAAATCGTTTAACTCAAATTATATGGAATTCAGAGTACAGCAACGGCAATAAAAAACCCACTGAGGTAGGTACAGTAACAATACAGACAATAATAACACAAGAACCCCAATAACAACAACAACAAAATGCATCCCATGAGATTCTTCGCCGTTTTAGAATCGCTCTCAACGCGTACTCGCGTTGTTCTCCATTACAATTGCCTCATGTCGGACATCTCCTCTTTTGTTTTTTTCTTTCTCTTCTTCTTCTTTGTAACCCTTTAATTTTCTTTTACTTGCCGTGGTAAAGGCGACTAAGTTTTATGTACCATTAATCCATCGGTATATCACAGTAAATCAATCATTAAATCAATTCACCAATTCAGCAATTCATCAATAATGCAAGCAAGTTCTCCGTTTATCTCTTTTCTCTCTTCTTCAGTTCTTTTTCTCTGTTAAACTTTTGAAGCACTGATGAAGAAATCTTGAGAAATTTTTTAAAATTTCTTTTTCTTTAAGTTAATTTTTTCTTTTGTTTCATTATTTTTTTAAATAATTTTGAAATTAATTAAAGTTTCATAAAATTTAGTAAAAAATTTCTTTTCCTTAAAAATTCTTCTCTTGAAATTTCTTTAAAATTGCACCATTTTTTGTGGCTGTTGATTTTAATTGTTTCATGTTATTTTTATAGCTTTTTTGCATCGTTTTTGTTGTTGTTCTTGTTTGCCTCAATTACACCGTCAGTTTGTGCTGTTGTTGGTGTTGTTTTTCTTCTCTTCTTCTTCTTTTCAGTTTGTCCTCATGTAATTAGTCACGAAGCGACGAGAACTGAACATTGTTGAGATATTCTTTGTTTTTCTTTACTTGAACTTTGGGCCCGTTTATTTGTTGTTGTTGTCCGCTTTTCTGAAATGTTGTTAACAATGTCAATTTATATGGAACGCCAATAAAAAGAGAAGCATTTCTTTTGTAGTTTCCCGGCTCTCGACGCTTTTCCTGTTTTTTTTCTTTAATTGTTTGCTATTCTTATCGTTGATGTTTTTGTTTTGATGATATGAAGAATTGTCATTGTTGTTGCTTTCATCGCCTCCAGCACTCGATAGCTTCTTCTTCAGTTTTAGTGTAGCTCTTCTTTTTTTTGTGTTACTTTTTTAATTGTTTTACTTTTTTAATTGTTTTAGTTTCTTAAAGTGTTGGCAACAAAGAATTCTTTGCACAATAATTAATTTGTTGGTGACAGGTTGCTGTTGATAAACAGAGAAGAGAAAAAAAAAATCTTTAAAAGAAACAACAACAAAAAAAAAGCAACATAACTGGTGCAAAAAGTGGTCAAAGGTCACAGATCACGGTTGCTGTTGTTACCATCACTTTTTTCAAAGTAGATTCGTTCTTCTTCTAGAATCTCGCATGGAATTAAAATTCATTTAAATCAATTTACAGAAATTCGAATGAAACATTCAAATATTAAACCAATTTTATTTTTTATTTAGTAAAAAAGAATAATGAAAATTTTGCGTTCCTTTTTTCCTCTATCGTCGGAAGCTGAAGCCACAAGCAACAAGCCACAAGTCAGAGACACAGGAAACAATTTTGAAAGCGGCGAAAAAAGAAAAAAACTTTGTAGAAAATTTTATTCGCTTAGAAAATAAATGCAACTCTGTTCAGATCACAACAACAACAACAACAACAATAACAAGAATATCGACACATGTGGTACACATAAAATATGCATTCCAGCAGCTTAAAGAATTCCCTTCTTGATTGTTGTTGTTGCTACCGATAGTGTTGTTGTTGTACGGTGTTGTTATTGCTTCTGCTGATGTTGCTATTCTTGGTGGTACCGATGTTGTTGTTGTTCTTGCTGTTGTTGTTACTGTTGCTACTGACTTCGCTTCGTCCTCATGTTGTACTGTCTGTTTGTCTTTTTACTTCGTCTCTGGGGAATATCATGGAAAAGTAGGCGGATCTTTCTATCACACTATATTACTTAATTATTATAATAGAGGAATTACAATACGAGTATATGCTCTATTGTCTTTGTTACTCTGACACGCACTTTGTTAACTCTTAACATATGTACTTTTAACAAGGAAGATAATGTAAAAATGGGTGCACTGCGCCTCTGTTTTTTCTGTTTTTTGTTAAATCATGATTTCAACGACCAGACGGATAACTTAATATACTGATTCACGTTCTGGTGTAGGGTACAAAGTCCCACCTCCTCTTCCTGTTCTCTGTCTCCCTCTCTCAACTTCTCTCTCCGCTCTTTTAACCCGTCATCACTCACGGAGTCTTTTCACTGAATCATAAATAAAAAACATTGAAAATGCATTTCTTCAAGAAAACCAACCGAGGAAAAAGAATTCACAATTCAACTAAACAATAAAAATAAAAGACAACAACAACAGCAATAAAAATAATAACAACGTTAGCAATGATGGCCTCAGCACATGTGCAACGGATGCATGCACCTTCGCCGCGAGGATGCTGCTGTGGATGTTGGTTGATGCCGATGAAGCATTCGCTGCTGTGCTGCTGCTTTCCATGTTCCATGTTGATCGAGTTAAAGAAAAAAAAAATGAATGGATGAGTTCAATGAGTGAGTTACAAGCACAGAAACAAAGCCACACGCAAAATGAGAACAACGGAAATATTAAATTCAAATCAAGCAGAAGAAAAGAAAAACGAAGATAATGAACGATGTTTATTTATTCCAACGCGAGCAGAAAAAGCATCGGGAAAATGTTGCTGCGGAAAATTGTTTTGTTTCCAGAGAGGTCGATCGGTCGATTGGTCCAACGGTGTCGGAAAAGCATTAAAAATGTTCTGAAGAGGGAGTGCTGATTATGAACATGATCACGATTATTATGATCATTGATGGTTTTAAAATTTTTAGTAATTTCGAAATTTTATTACATCTTTTAAATGATTAGTTTAAATTTAGCTTAAAATTGTAAAGCGAGGGGAAGAGGGTGGGTAGTGGTAGGAGACAAGACAGGCATAAACTGAGAAGGGTGCCTTCTTTGGTCCCTTTTGGGGTTAAATAAGTTTAAAGATGCATATTTTCCATAAATTCAATTGATTTGGAACCTGCTCACTCTCGATCTACCTCTCTATCTCCCTCTCTCTCTCTCTCCCTTTCTCTTTCTACTTCTCTTTAATTATACTCAACAAAGAAGAAAAAATAAAGGTTAATACCGAATATACTCTCTTCTTCTTAAATATTGTATTCTATAATATATTCGAGTACATTCAGAAATTTATGTATTTGATTGTCGAATCAAGGAATCGTTACTCGTATCCAGAAGACTCTTTTTAATTAAATTTTTATTTTTCTTATTCCTTAATAACCTGTTCCTTTTTAACTCCTGCTTCGTCTGTTCCTCCTTCGTGTAGTTATTGTAATTGATTTTTGTTGTTTTTGGTGTTTCTCTTTCAGCTGGAAAATGAATTTTCTTATCGAGCAGCGACGATTTGGTCCATAGATATCAGTAATGGAACCAGTTCTTTGATTCCTCCCTTCCATCATCATCATCGTTAAAATTTTGCTCATTTCTGATGACATTTTTAACTACTGATTTCTATCTCCCGACGTCGACGGCTGTCTCATGCAGATACAAGCCAAAGAATGACAGAAAAATTGAAAGAGGGAGACAGAAAGAGATTCAGAATGGGTGATACAGAGAGGGGGAGAGAAAGAGACAACCACGACGACGTTCTGTTTGCGTATTCATTGATGCCGAAAAGCTTTCATCACTTTACGACTTCTGGGGCACTCACATTTGGCCACAATTCAGAGTTTACTGCCTTTTATCTACTACTAATTATCTTCTTCTAATTATCTACTACTAATTATCTTCTTCGTTATCGTTTCCGATTCGCTTTTTCATCGAAAGTCTTAAAATGTGTTGAGGTGTTCTTTTTTAGAACACGTTTTTTTATGATATAATTAAATTCTTCTCTCTTTTTTGTTTCATGTTATCGATTATTGAAAGTCTCTCTTGCGTAACTATTTCATGGTGAGGATTGCATCATGAGTTTTAGGTTTCAAGCCTCCTCCTCTTCTTTTCTTATCTTCGTCTTCTTTTAAAATGAATTTTTTACTATCAATCACTCAAACTTAACGGTATACTTCAAAGATATATCATAATCGTAAAAGAAATGTTTTTCCTTTTTTTCAGTAATTCTTTATTTTTAAATATTTTTTAAAAATATTTTTCTATTGTTTATTATTTGGTAATTTTCTCCCCTCTTTTTTATTGCTGAAAAAGGGGTCTGGGTGGGGCAGAAAGAAATGAACATTGAAAAACTATTTTGTTTTTCAATCATTTCCTTGTTTATTTGCCGATTTTTACTGATTGATGAGCTTAATTTCATTTTATGCTTCTTCTTCTGTACAATGCAATAATTAAAAATTTAACTACGTTTCGTATTTCGTTTTTTCCATTGTTTTAATGAATATCTTTGAAATATTTATTTTTTAAAAATCCTTTTAAATTTTGTTACTTTTGTACTTTTGTGCTTTTGTTTGTATCTTTATACTTTGTTTTTGCCGCAAAGAAATGAAGATTTGCGCAGTAATGAATTCTTTGGAGTTAAAATAAAAATGTATTCGGTAAAAAAACGCAGACCAGAGACCGTCAGTTCCTGTGGTAGTTTTTTGTAACTCTATCAATGATGGAACCCCTCCACGATGGAGCCCTATAAATGGATTGGGAGCACTTTTGCTCGAACGCCCAATAAATTTGCAGCAAATGTTTGTTCATTAAATGAATTCAATTCGTGCAGATTTCAGTAACAATAAAAATCCATTTGTTGTAGAGATTCTTAAAAAAAACATTCGGAATGTTTTGCTTTTTGTTTTTGTAGAGCACACAGAATCCACACTCCACATAAAAACTTAGCGAATTCTTCTGGACTCAACACAACGCATCTGTGATGCTTCATAAACTCATCGCACTTACTTTAAACTTGTTAGAGAAAAATAACAACAACGGATTCGTGGACTTGCACTTGAAGCCACCAACCAACGCCTTCTCATCACTACTATCATGATCATCATCATCACCACCACCACCAAAATCATCATCATCATCATGTTGCACTTGTTGCAGTGGAGCCGCTGTGCTACAGGAGCAGATGGCGTGACGTAGCGAGGTGCCGCTGTAGCTGCAATAAAAGCGAAGCAGAAGCAGAAGCAAAAAAGGAAGAAGTAGAAGAAGCATGACACCAGGAACCGACTGCTGATTATTTACAGCCTTTCAAAGAAAACAGGAACAGCAGAATATGATTATTATTTGTTTGACTTTTCAAACAAAAACCAAAAAAAGAAAATAAAAACAGAACAAACCAAAAACAGAACAGAACAAAAACAAAATAACGAAGAAATTGAAAAAAACAGCAACAATTTAAAAAAATATTCAAAATTAACTCATGCAGCATATGTTTTGGTAATAAAAAGAAAAGCCACAACCATGAATAATGGAAACCATGAAACTTCAGAAACAGTTCAGCAAAATTGCTGATTTGCAAGTGGAAAAAACAAAAAAAGAAAACAAAAATTAAAAGATATAAAAAACAAAAATAATATTTTTAAGTATGCCGTCGTTGACCCGCACCAGCTGAGGCACCGAATGCGAAGCGATGCGATGTGATGGCATGCTTTAAATTGTCTCATCTTGGTTGTCACTTTTTGTAAGTAATCCATGAGAATTAAAAAGTAAGCTGTCAAAAACAACAACAACAACAACGACAACAACAAAGTATTTAACGAGTGGGTTGTTTTGTGTGACGTGTGGGTTAGGAGGCGGGGGGGAGGGGGCTGAGTCGAATGGAGGAGAATTTAGACAACTTTCTAGTATTATGTATATGCGACTATAAAGAAATTTTCAAATTTTGGCGAAAGTTTAAAACTTGACAACATTCTTAAACTTAACGAAATTCTTAAAACTTAAAGTAATGCAATTTTTATATAAGTTTTCAGATAAAACGTAAGGAATTTGAAGCATTTTGTAGAATTTGTCCATGTTTAACGAATTGTATTGGAAATAAACGTAATATTTTTCATCTCTAAAGTGGGAGAGAAAGAGTGAGAGAGAGAGGAAGAGAGAGAAAAAGATCAAGATAGATATTACATCCTCATAAATCTTTGCTACTCTATGAACTCATTCTATCGATGAACAATGCGTAGAACGAAGAAAACAATTAAATATGCCTTTGCTATGTTTACACCGACAGCCTCTGGCTAAAACTCCTTACTACTGTAATCCCTCTATTAAAATCGTCTTCAGTTAGTGAGGAAGAGAAGTGAAGAGGCAAAAGAGGGAGAGAAGCATTTTAATCCCTGTGTTTACACAGGATATTAAAGATAACTTAGCAGTTGCTAGAAGCTTAAATAAATACGAATACAAATACAAATATAAATACAAATACAATAATAACAACAAATACAAATACAAACATCTGATGTTTACTTCAGCATCCTGGTTTACTAGTTGTTGTATTTGTGTTCCACTCATAAATGTTGGGTTAAAAATTCTACGCCAGAGAATTCCCCAGACATTTTGGTGTTTGCTCTTTACCCTTCTTCACTCTTTTATCCCCGTTGTTTCATTTCCCTCACCACCCTCGCTTTTATCCCCTCATCGTCCCTTTCACTCAATTCAATTCAGTTCGATTTCCATTCCATTCCTCGTTCAATATCCGAACTTCCTTAACTTTGTCCTCCTTTAGACCTACGTAACAACTGACTGTCTGCACGATCTCCGGTCCCGGTTCCTGGTTCTCGGTCCGTGATTCTTCCTACTTGCTTTAATCTCATAAATATTCAACTACATAATAGAAAAATCACTTTTTTGTTGTGGTATTTTTGTGTCGCCCCAGCATCGGCGAATTCCTGGGGACTTCGAGTTTTCTCCCCATGTGTGCTAACGGGATTTTCGTTGTCTATCCATCATACTGGAAAATGAAAGGCAGTTATTTAATGTGTAGCCTGTCCTTCAATCCTCGCCCTGCCTTTCCTCCTCCCACGCAAAACAACGAGTTATTAAATTGACTCCAATTTCTGGTTGATTGGATTTGATGCAATTTGTTGCGAGTCACGGGATTTACTGTTGAGGTATTTTGTGATGTTAGCAGTACAGCAATAGACAGAGAGAGAGTGAGTTAGAGAGAGAGAGATGGAGAGAGAGAGGAACAAGAGACATGTGATGGCTGGATTTGGATGATGAAAGAATCTGACGATCTGCTACGGATGCAAAAAAATTCAGAGTAAAAAATTCAGATATTAAATCTGATTTATTATTAATTTGAGTGTCTATACACATTCTTTGGAAAATTTAATATTGACTATAGAATATACAGATAATTTAAATATGGAATGGAGACTATTATTGAGCAGAGAAGTACAGCCATAGTCTAATATAGTATAGAAGAGTATACAGAGATATACTTTGTTTATTGTAGCAAAGTCAAGTTGCGAATTCAGTTTTTTTTGGTTTTATTTTTTCACTTATTAATATACAAATTACAATAGTGTTTGCTTGCTAGATATAAGTTTTAAGTTCTAAGATTTGAGTTTTACGATGTTAAGTTTTTTCGCTTGCGCACTGCGTGGTTCACTGCCAAAAAGTAAGAAGTAAGTGAAGTTGTCGACTCCGACCACCAAGGCTGGAGCCGAAGAGCTCGCAGTCAAGCTTTAAGCTTGCCTCTCCTGAGCGGCCGAAGTCCGCGCTCCGAGAGCACACGGCTTCGGACGATCAGGAGAGGCAGCCTGGCGAGCGGTTTGCTTTGGCGTAAACATCCCGCCCGCCTTGCAGGACTGCAAAGCTCCCCGACCCTCAGCCCTGGGGTGGATCAGGCTCCTAATGGTGCAGGGTGCTGTGATGGGCCTCGCCACAGTCCGTGCAGCGGCGCGTGCTGGTGCAGCGTTGGGTGGCGTGGGGGCACGACCGGCAGTCTATGCAGCCGTGGCGTCCTGCCAGGATTCGGGGCAAGCTTCGTGCCATCAAATGCCGTGCAGGCTGCGGGTGTGGACACCGCATTGGGCCGGCGATCGCCGGTGGAGACGATCGTCCGGGAGCCTCCTCTGGACGAGGCTCTGGTGAGCTCGGTTGAGCCGCGCCGTCTTCGTCTGACGTGTAAGAGGCGCTCAGATCGAGCACATCTTCCTCGTGGGGCTGCTCATCGCAATGCGGCATCTCGGATCCGGGACCAGTATTTGGGGGCGCCGATAGTACAGCGGCTGGCGGAGCCAGCATGCGGCCTTGTCGATAACGGGCGCCTTGGCGGCAGATGCGCGTCAGCTTAGATCTGTGGAGAAAAAACGCATTAATAACCACTCGAGACATACAAGTTAAGGATACTAATTTGGAAATGGAACGAGTGAGCTGGCCGTTAGCCGTTCGGACATCGGCCACACGGACTCGTGCATCCTGACCCTTGTACACCTTGATGATGCGGCCCAGCCGCCAGGACGTGGAAGGAAGGTTGTCTTCACGGACGACGACCAGGTCGTTGGGCTGTAGGTTGAGTTGCGGAGTCTTCCACTTGGTGCGACGCGCAAGCTCGTGCAAATATTCCGTCTTCCACCGGTGACAGAAATGTTGGGCAAGGGCCTGGACACGTCTCCATCGGTTGAGAATGGAGAGCGGATTGTCGAGGGTTTCGGGCTCGGCCGAAGCGAGCAGAGGGCCGCCTACTAGGAAGTGGCCAGGAGTTATTGCCTCCATAACGTTGGGATCCTCAGATTGAGGATGAAGCGGGCGAGAATTGAGGCACGCTTCAATTTTGCTCAAGAGAGTTGAGAACTCTTCGAATGTAAACTTGGACGTTGGGGCGACTTTGCGCAGGTGCGTTTTCAGGCTTTTAACACCGGCCTCCCAGAGTCCTCCCATATGAGGAGCACCGGGGGGGATGAAGTGCCATTCAACATTCTGGTGCGAATGATGGGTCTCGATGAGATCGCGGGTTCGAACAATGAATTGCTTGAATTCTTGTTTGAGTTCTTTCGAGGCGCCGACGAAGTTTGTGCCGTTATCCGAATACACCTTTGCGGGGCAGCCTCGGCGCGCTGCAAAGCTTGAGAAGGCCGCAATGAAAGCGGCCGTGGTCAGATCACTAACAGCCTCTAAATGAATTGCTTTGGTCGCAAAACAGACAAAGATGCACGTGTAGCCTTTCGTGATTAAGCACGCCCGGCCGGTGTAATTCTTGATGTCGAAAGGGCCCGCAAAATCGACTCCGGTGTTAGCAAAGGGGCGGGAGAAAGTCGTGCGTTCCTCTGGCAATGCCGCCATAATCTGCGTTCTTTGTTGCTTCCGATGCAAGATGCACGGCTTACAGTGGTGGATCGTCGTCTTGATGAGATTTTTTACCCGTGGAATCCAGTGTTGGGTCCGGAGCAATCGTAGCATCAGCTGGTTACCACCGTGAAGCGAGATCTGGTGGATAAAGAGAACAAGTAACCGAGACAGCTGACCGTCGTACGGCAAAATTATTGGGTGGCGTTCATCAAATGCCAAATTCGGGCATGAAGACAGCCGCCCGCCAAGGCGCATTGTTTTGTCTTCGTGGAGAAAGGGATTGAGTGAGAGTAAACGACTTTTCGAGCTCACTGGTTGCTTGTTTTCGAGCGCGTAATATTCGTCGGGAAAATGTGTCTTTTGACAGATGATTGTGAGATGGCGTTTGGTGTCTCGAATCTCTGTCGTTGAGAGTCGCAAAGTGGCATATAGAGGGTTCCGTTTACAGCGTGTGTTATCTATAAACCGTTGTACGTATGAGTATACGCGTAGGGCTCTCGGGAGAGAGGAAAACCTGTCAAGTGGGTCTTCGTCTGGTCGGAAGTAAATGTGAAGAGCCTTCACTGGCTTTTCTTCCAGTGCGGTAGCAAACTCCGCAGCTGTTCGTAGTTCGGGCCAACGATTCTTGTCGTGGATGAGCCAAGGTGGACCATTCCACCAAAGGGTGCTCTCAGCTAATTCTTGGGGCGTGGCACCGCGGCTCGCTAAATCTGCTGGATTGTCGTGCGAGTCCACGTGAAACCATTGAGTGTGTGGTGCTCTTTCAATAATTTTGGCCACGCGGTTCGCCACGAAAGTGGCCCAGACGCATGGAGGCTTCTTAAGCCACGCAAGTACAATCGTCGAGTCTGTCCAACAGAAGACATTCTCGGGACGATAGTGGAGATTGGGTACGAGAGCGTCGAGCATGTCTGCGACGAGTGTAGCTCCGCAAAGTTCGAGTCTAGGCAGCGATATCGTTTTAATGGGCGCTACTCGTGTCTTGGAGTACAGTAGCGATACGTGAACTGTGTCGCCGATTTGGACACGGGCGTAGATGACTCCGGCGTAAGCTTTCTCGGAAGCGTCTGAAAAGGCGTGAAGATCCACTGTGCAGTCGGGGGTGAACCGAATCCACCTGGGAATTCGAATCGTGGCAATATGGTGATAATTTTGAAGAAAACTTAACCATGTTTGCTGCGTCAGTGCGGGAAGTTGGTCATCCCAGTCAATCTTGTCTAGCCAGACTTGTTGGATCAGCATTTTCGCGGCAACGATGATGGGTGCCAGCCAACCGGCTGGATCGAACAACTTCGCGATGAGAGACAGCACTTCTCGTTTGGTGTACGTTGGCTGTATGTCAATCGCCTGTGTGTCGAAGTAGAAGTCATCGCTGGTGGCATTCCAACGAATGCCGAGCATCTTTGCGGTGCTGTTGTCCTCGAACTTCAAGAACTCAGCGTTGAGCAAATGGGATCCAGGCAAGTCGTCCAAAATGTGTTTGTCGTTGGCTGTCCATTTCCGCAGCGAGAAGCCTGCCGTATTCAACGCCTCTGACAGTTCATCGCGCATTTGAGTGGCCATGGCAAGGTTGTGAGAGCCAGCCAAAACGTCATCAACGTACATCGAATGTCGCAAAATGTGGGCCGCAAGCGGAAACTGTTGTTGAGTGTCTTCTGCTAGCTGAAGAAGAGTGCGGATCGCTAAAAAGGGGGCGCAGTTCACGCCAAATGTTACTGTTCGTAACTCATAGTCCCTAACTTGGGAGCTATTCGAATCTCGGAATAGGATTCGTTGGTAGGGGGTATGTTTCGGGTCGACGAGGATCTGGCGGTACATTTTCTGAATGTCACCGCTAAAAACATACCGGAAAAAGCGCCATCTTAGCATTAAGAATGTTAAGTCGGC
Organism: Myopa testacea; assembly: GCA_949629155.1. Lineage (NCBI taxonomy): Eukaryota > Metazoa > Arthropoda > Insecta > Diptera > Conopidae > Myopa > Myopa testacea. The sequence continues at coordinate 55,902,693 of OX451346.1, forward strand.
TTGGAGAACAGGGCCTGCGTGTAACACATCGTTCAAACTGAGCCCACTTGTGGTGGGGCAGGATGCATTGAACACGACTCTGACCTTGGTGGACGTGCTGTCCGGTTTTATAACCGCGTGATGTGGCAAATAATAGTGCTCAGCATCGGGTTGTGGGGGCGCTACGGCCGTCATATGACCTAAATCAAGATATTCTTGAACTACATCGTCATATTGCCTTTTGAAGTCATTATTTTTGAGTAACCTTGCTTCTGAGCGAAGGTATTGTTGGTGAGCGATGTGCCGTGAATATCCTAGCGAGTGTTGGTTTACGGCTTCGCTTTTGAATGGCAACGTAACGATGTAGCGGCCGTCAGGGCTCCTACGAGTTGTTTTTACGAAATTCTCTTCGCAAAACTTTTCGGAGGGGGATAAGTGACGAGTTTTGGGAAGTTCCTCCACCACCCAAAAACGTTCGAACTGTTGTTCGATGGTGACTTCATTGAAGAAGGCCACCCTTATGTCGGGGCTATCTGATTGTAGCAGGGGGACTGGTCCGGTGATTATCCAGCCGAACACAGTCTGTTGTGCTAGAAGTGAACCTAACACATTGCGGCGAATACCGTCAAGTATGATTGCCGGAAAGAGATCGGCTCCAATGAGAACGTCAACTTGTTGACTTTTGACAAAGTTGACGTCTGCGAGCTCGATGTTACGAGGGAGGCTGCGTAGCAGCGCGCTATCGAACGAGTGGGCGGGCAGTCTGCCCGTGATTTGCGACAGCACTAGCGCTGTGGCATGAATCTGAAACGAGGGGTCGCGTGGCGACTTGAGCATAAACTCACAAGATTTTGAAACCTTTGCGGAAATGGTTTCGTTGAGGCCAGAAACCGTTGCTTTCACTGGCCGCATGGGGATTTTGAGCATCTTCTGAACGTGGTCAGAGATGAAGGATACTTCGGATCCTGGATCGATGAGGGCACGAGCGGCATAGCAAGTACCGTCGTGGAATATAGTGACCGTAGCGGTTCCTAGCAGAACTGGCTTCGGTGCGGCAGCGAAACAAACTTGATGGTTATCGGGCTGATTTCGATCAGTGGACTGTATTTGTTGTTGACTGATTTGGGCGGCGTTGGCCGACGTGGAGGGCCCTGTAAAGAGGGGTGCTCGCGCGTTAAGTAGGTTGTTATGGGGCTGATTGGGTTGCAATGCAGCGTTTCTACTTGTCGGAGACTTTGATTGCTTAGTAGGCGGACGCGACGCTGAGTTAGCTAAGGGTCGGTTCTGCGCTTGATCGCGATGCAGCAAGGTATGGTGTCGCGCCTGACATGTGGCGCAGTTGTATTTGCTGGGGCATCGTTGTATCTGATGCGCTTGCGCGAGACAATTCAGACAAAGACGCAACTTTTTAACTACCTCTAGACGTTTACCGGAAGTCATTTCCAAAAATTGCGGACAGACTCGAATGGTGTGTTGCTCGGAGCACAGCGGACATACGGTCGATGCAACATTCAGTTGGAATGTGTTGACGCGTTTTGTCGTGGAAGCCCCCTGCTGTGGAGCGGGTGACGCGCGAGTTTTGCCTGCGGGTGCGCCTTTGATATCGTGCATCGATTCCAGCGTTTCAAACCGATGTGTCAAGAACGCGTCGAGATCGGACCACTTTGGAATTTCACGTTTATTCGGAATTGATTGTTCCCAAAGCGCCAGGGTGGCTTCCGGAAGCCGACTAGAGCACAGAAAAACTATCATAGCGTCCCAATGTGAGGTGTTGACGCCTTGGAGCGCCAACGCGGTGAGAATATTGTTGAATTCCCGCTGTAAATTTTTGATTTCGTGCCCGGTTTCCCTAGTAATCGTCGCGAGGCCAAAGAGATTTTTAAGGAGCGTGTTCACGAGAACGCGTTTATTCTCATATCGATCCGATAGATTTTGCCATGCTTGCTCGAATCCGTCATTCGTCAAAGGAGACTTTTGTACGATTTCCTTTGCTTCTCCCCTTGTCTTTTGATTCAAATGAAACAATTTTTCAACCGGGGTGAGACGCGAGTTGTTAGTATATAGGGCCGTGAACATGTCACGGAACGAGGGCCATGACAGATAGTCGCCTTTGAATACGTCGGTATCGCATGGAGGCAAGCTAATGTTATACCCGGTGGGCGGTAGTTCGGCCGGTTTCGCGAGTAATGCTGGGGAATCGGACCGATGATCACGGGTTCGCGAATCAGCTAAAGCGTTAATTACTCCGGCGCATTGTAGATACATGTCGTAGCACTTGCGGCGTTTTTGTTTAATCATCTCGAGATTCGTCGCTAACTCATCATCGTCTTTCATCTTCGCTAAGAGGCTGTCGTACGTGCTCTTAATGAGGGTCCATTGAGACTTGATTTCATCTCTTTGGAGATCAAGCGTGTAAATGGTGTGAGTATCAGCCGGCATTTCAGCGAACTCCAAACTGAACTCGACCAAGCCGTCAGCCAGACGTATGAACGTATCTAGTAGCGTCATTGTGGGTGCGTTACGGTGACTACAACTTGAGCAAAAGAATACACGATATGAAATCGATTTTCGGGGGTGCCACAGAATAACGGGGCTAAAATAGCTTAGACAGATGGGCTAATAAAGAAATAAAACACCTTAATATTTTTAGGTAACAAGAATTTTTTATTATGGTTTTATATTTTTCGCCCACTGTGGACGAATTGTTGATTTTCTTGACACAAAAGAAGGAAAAAAAAAACGTACCGCTTGCTTGGCTGCAAGCTGAGAGCGTGTCTATGTAAGAGCACGTACACCAAACAAACCAGCAAAAGGTGGTGGTTTTTTGGTTTCTAAGTGAACCGCGCAGAAGAGCGTAAGCTGCGAGCGTGTCTGTGGAGAGCACGAAAACCAAACCAGCCAGCAAAAGGTGGTGGTTTTTTGGCTTCTAAGTGAACCGCGCAGGAGAGCGTAAGCTGCGAGCGTGTCTGTGGAGAGCACGAAAACCAAACCAGCCAGCAAAAGGTGGTGGTTTTTTGGCTTCTAAGTGAACCGCGCAGGAGAGCGTAAGCTGCGAGCGTGTCTGTTGAGAGCACGAAAACCAAACCAGCCAGCAAAAGGTGGTGGTTTTTTGGATTCTAAGTGATGAGCGCAAAACAAAGCGTGAGCGAGCTGCAATTATGTATTCAGTAAAGAACAAATAATTGCAACACGTGCCGGTCAATACAAGTATATAACCGGGTTCAAGGGCACTTATATACTTATGTTCAACTTTTGGAGCACCGTTACACCGAAATTAATTCTCCCGTTAATTTCAAGTTTACACGGGAGTATATAAGTGTATATATACGTGCTGCGTATATATATAAAGTTTATTCCAGTATATTTAACAATTCACACTTTATAAGTTTTCAAATTTATTATAAAATTTTACAATTTACTTGAAATTCAACAACTTACCTTTTCAAAAAAAGGGCGACGACGTCGTGGTTGGAGCTCTATCTCGATCCGGCTCGAAGGACCAAATGTTTATTGTAGCAAAGTCAAGTTGCGAATTCAGTTTTTTTTGGTTTTATTTTTTCACTTATTAATATACAAATTACAATAGTGTTTGCTTGCTAGATATAAGTTTTAAGTTCTAAGATTTGAGTTTTACGATGTTAAGTTTTTTCGCTTGCGCACTGCGTGGTTCACTGCCAAAAAGTAAGAAGTAAGTGAAGTTGTCGACTCCGACCACCAAGGCTGGAGCCGAAGAGCTCGCAGTCAAGCTTTAAGCTTGCCTCTCCTGAGCGGCCGAAGTCCGCGCTCCGAGAGCACACGGCTTCGGACGATCAGGAGAGGCAGCCTGGCGAGCGGTTTGCTTTGGCGTAAACATACTTAGTACAGAGAGTATGGCAGATCTTATGGAGTTGTGTAGGAAGAGTCTCAGATAAAAAGAGTATAGGTATAGATATAGGATAGACACTATATAGATAATGAAGCAGTGTAGAATATACATCGCTTTATATTTACTACAAAATTTGGGTGATGGAATTTAATACAAATGATATTTTAAGTTCAAAAAGATTTGATTGAAATTATAATTCTTCCTCTAACCTGCTTTCTGTAACATAACAGAATCTTGAGTTAAAGATTTAGACTTAAAGATTTAGAAAATTATCAGAGAAAATGAAGGCCAAATCCAAAAAAGAAAATTAAAGATTTAAAAATATTACCGAACGATTTATATGCTTGATCGATTTCAACCTATTTGATTGCCATTATAAACCCCTGTTAACCATCACGTTTTATATTTTAACTTTGTTAATCTTTTATCTAAAATGAAATAATTCAATAATTTTCTAGAATATTCTGCACAAAATTTCTCTTGAATGAAACTTAATTATAATCGTTATATTAAATTTCTTTCTTTGATTTTCCCCCTAATTTAAAATTTGGACGACTATTCGAAGGGGAATTTCTTTCCTTTTCACTCTCTTCCATCGCCTGCCCTTCTTCTCAGCCTCCCGCTCCCATCCCTCCACCATCACGTGTTAAGCAGTGAATAAAATTATACCGATGCAACTCTTGAAATCTGCTTATCCTCAAACGCCCTCGAGTCATTTCACTTAACATCTAAACAAATACGATTCCTTAACCGCTGCGTAGCGCCCCCATCCACCCACAGTTGGACCAACAAACAACCCTGCGAATGCAACAACGCGTTTCGAGAGACGCAGTAAAAGTATCCAAACCGGTGAATACAGCAGAACAACCCTCGAAGCCGGGTTTTGTTGAAGCCCTCTCCTCCCCCTCCCTCCCCAGAAAAACTGCGTGCCTTTGTTGAAAGTGAACCCCGAAAACCGGAAAAGCGCTCGAAACCGCACTGTTTCAAAACAACCAGAAAAACAAGTGGTCTATCTTTACCCTTATATCCAACTTCAACCCCCTCCCCCTAACCAACTCCGCCCCTGCTCTTTCACTTCTCGTATCATTCGGTTTTTTAGTATTTAATACTGTTTTAACATGTTTCGCAGTTTTCGAGAAGATTTCCTAATTCTATTTGTACTCCTTCGTTTATTCATCCGTTCTTTCGATGTTTTTGTTGCATACTTTCGGGTGTCCTAACAGGGTTGCAACAAATTGTGGCCAGCTTTAAGCAACGACATGTGCGTAAATGCGTAATTTATTGAACATGGAGAGCGAAGAAGAGAGGAGAAGAGGAAAGGAGGGGGTTATGTAAAATAGTTGGATTGGGTAGATTAGAGCTATCCTGGTGTAGTTTAGAGTTAATGGGTAGCTTTGGAAGTTTTTAACTGATGGCTAATTTTGAACTTCTGTAGCAACGTCTTGGAAATCGTTTGATGAGAAACTCGTTTAAACTTTTTATACCCTACACCTTAAGGTTAAGGGTATATTCACTTTGTCACGAAATGTGTAACGCATAGAAATAGAGACGATAGGTATAGAAAAGTATATATATTCTTGATCAGCGTGACCTCCTGAGTCGATTTAGCCATGTCCGTCCGTCTGTCTGTCTGTCTGTCTGTCTGTCTGTCTGTCTGTCTGTCTGTCTGTCTGTCTGTCTGTCTGTCTGTCTGTCTGTCTGTTGAAATCACGATCACAGGAGAACCGGTGAAGATATCGTGATGAAATTTTGCATAAACATTGTTTCTTGTGGTGTGCAGGTTGGTATTGAAAATGGGCAAAATCGGTCCACGGCCACGCCTATTTTTTATTAAAAATGTGATATCAGCGTTCGTCTTTGAGCTATTACAACAAAATCTCATACCTGGGTATAGAGTAGCATTATCCGTTAATATGCCAAATATGGGCGTGATCCGCCCACTTTTAGGTTACACAGGCAAAAGAGGGTTATATTGTTAAATATATAAACTTCCTGAATAAAACTTTAGATAACAACTTGTTTTACAAAAAAACATTATTACATGAAAACTGGGTGCGGTCCGCCCACTTTTACACTACATATACAGTATAGCAGTATGAGAACAAGTTTATTACCACGGAAATAAGTTTAAATGAACACAATTATATAACAACTAAGCTAGTTATTTTGTTTTGAAAAAGGTAATGACCACGCCCACTATTTATACAGAGTCGTAGCTAGGTTTCATGGAGCCCGGGACGGTTAATCAACTTGTAGCCCCAAAAATTCCTAGAATTCAATAAGTCAATACTTGATTTCCACAATTGCCGTCCCAGGCTTTGTGCCGCCCAGAGTGGACCGCCACGGCCGTCCTACCCTTTTTCGGCCGCACTTTTTTCAAAACTTTTAGGTGTAGGGTATCTAAGATTCGGCCAGGCCGAATATAGCTTTCTTACTGGTTTAAATTATATCGAAATTTGCATGCAATCACTAGGAATATTTATTTAATCATATTTCTTTCAGTATCCACGGGTTTCTAAGGAGCTCAAGAACAATCCGTATGTTTTATTTAATATATTCTTATTAAAGAGAAGGATTTTTAGTTTTATTTTTTGTCCCATTTGGATCGAAATACCTAAAATGTTTTTATAAACCGATTCTTGTGTATCCGGAATTTGTTCTGCTCTGAGCTCTCAAAGAAACCTCTCAGAAAAGAAACATTTCCGAATCCTCTTCTGGCATCCTCAACATAAACAGCCATCCAACCATCCTTCCAACCAACCTTCCAACCATCCAACCAACCATGCATCCATCCATCCATCCCACCAACCATCCATCCAACCAACCAACCATCCATCCATCCATTCAACCATCCGTCCATCGACTCACTCACTCACTCATTTCTCCATTCATTCACTCATCTCTTCGTCCACATGGCATCCATTAGCAAGTGTCAGGGAATAATCGTCTTTGTTGTTGCTGTAATTGTTGTTGTTGTTGTTGTTGTTGTTGTTGTTGTTGTTGTTGTAGTTGTTCCACCCCGCGGTCACCTTTTCAAACATTCAAAATCATCGGAAAACATGTCATCCAAACCCCAAAAAATAGAAATTCCACAAGGAAAAACAACAAATAAACTACTGCGTAGTACCAAGCATAAAAAACCGAGGGAGAAAGAAACAACATTAAAATCCTTTCTCAATTTCTGAAACAAAGCCGACGGAGGACGACGATGACGTCGCCGGCGAAAGCAAATGAAAATACAAATTCAAATGAAAATTTATTTAATGTTCTTGCATACGAAAGCGATTAAAATGCGTCCATTTAGATTAAAACACAAACACGCAAACACATTCACAGATTTACACATCTGCGACACACACACACACGAATCACTTTCTCTCTCTCTCTCTCTCTCTCTCTCTCTCTCTCTCTCTCTCTCTCTCTCTCTTTCCCTCTCATCGATTCACTCTCAGGTTGTTCTGAATCAAAACGATATCCTTGCTGAAGCTTAGATTCTTTGAAGGATTCCAATGGGGTTGATTTTTCAATTGTTATTATCTTTCCTACCTTTTATAAAAACAACAACAACAATAGGAGTAACAACAACTATATGAGTGGCAATAACAACATGATTAACAACAACAATAACATGAGTCTTGGTAACAACATCAACAACATTTGCAACATGTTTCAATAAAAGGGTTGCAACAAACACGCAATTTCAAGTCTTGATTAAGAACCACGTGGTTTTATTGACAGTTGAACAGTGAACACGAAAGAATGCCGGACTGGAAGGTGGAGAATGAGAGACAGAAAGAGAGAGCGCAAGAGAGAGAAGGGGAGACAGAGCCCCCCAAAAAATAGAAAGTGCGAGAGTGTGAGATGTGTAAGCTTTAAACACCGGAACCATGCAGCAGCGCCATTAAGTCGGCAAACATATTTTTAGGTTGTTATTTTTAATAACATTTTGTTGTTGTTGTATTTGTTGTTGTTGTTGTATTTGTTGTTGTTGTTATTATCGTATTCATGCATTGAATCCCCAAAAGACTCGTAAGCGACCTTTTGGCTTGCATACTTTTCAGCGCTTAAGGGTTGTTTGCCAAACGGATTCGGCAACCACTGAAAGAGCGAAACTGAAGAGAGAGAGAGAGAGAGAGAGAGGATGTTGCTGTTATTACCGTTCCTTTTCTTCGAGGACAATCGGCGGAAAAGTGACTAAAGTGAAAGTTGTGATTGTATCCTAGCAACTTTCATTAATTTTCTTTGGATACAAAAGAATCTAGGAATCTCTTACTTAGAAGCAACATGTTGCGTCGGTTTCTTTATAGAATATGTTTCTGCAAAAATAAAAGTGCGAATTATTTAACCCTGTCGGAAAAATTAAAACAAAAACACTATCAAAATTTCAAAAAAACCTTAACAAAAACCATCATAAGTTCAAATGTTGCGGTACAAACTGTGTTGCTTCAACAAATCTGATAGCAACATCTGTGAACAATCGAACATCAAACAATCGAATAGCAACAACTACGAGTCAGGTTTTATTGTTGTCAAGTAAAAACTATCACTCACTTCACAAGTGATCCAGATGGGTTTATTTTAACCCCGCTCACCATCTTTAAACACTCCTTCCAATGTTTCGACAACCCTTTTGGTATGTTGCTTTTGTTACTGAAATTCATCCCCGACGACACGCGAAAAACCCATAAAAACTGTTCCGACACAACAGCAACAACAAATGATGATCGCGCAACGCAGCACGAGGGCTGTCCTCCCCTCCTCCTCTCCTTTCCTCCACCGCTCCGTACCCGCGGACTCAGCCGCAGCTCAGCAGCAGATCTGAGCACTTTTATGGCCGCTACTGTTGCAAGTTCCGGTTACCATCGCAGACGATGTCGCTCGTAAAAAGTGCAACGCCGCCGCGTCGACGAGCCGCCAAGCGAAATCGAAGCAGAAAGTCTCACAGAAGCACGTTAGTAGCACAGACTACGGGTAGACACATACACAGACACGCATACACACACACAAACACTTCTAGACTCGTGTGTTTAAACGTCACGAACGCAGCACGTGGTTAAAATTCCTTGAACCCTCTTTTTAGGGGTGTTTTTTGGACGCTGCACAGTTGAGTGAATTAAAACTCGCGCTCAGCAGACGCACGAGCACAGAAACGTTAGAGGAAAAGATACATCAACAACCCAACACTCACTCATTCACACACACACACACACACATACATTGTGTATGTGTACAAGCTTCATCAGAACTGCATCAAAGCGACATCCGTACTCGGAGAGACTCGAAGGTTGCTTTTATGGGTATAATGACACTTGAGGATATGCTGTATGTTGAGGAACCGTGGGGCAAAACGGCCGAAGACCTGATGATGATTTATAAGTTCTGTGAATTCTTTAAGCTTCTTAATAATTAGTAAATAAAACTCCTAAAATTCTTAATTCATTTTAAGAATTTAAGTTTTCAAGTTTTACAAACAATCTTTGTATTTTTACAGATTTCTTCTGATGTCGCTTTAAATTCGTAATAAGTTTTTTCTATAAAAAACTTAAATGAAGCTCAAATAATTGTAACATCCTTCGAGCGATTGAAGCGAGTGACAGTGAGCGAGTGACGCATTTTGCTCCACTGTATTCCACTTTGTACTCAGGGTTTGTTACACTCATCGCAGTTGTTGTAGTCAACCTTGTCCCATCCCTCCCCCTGAAGTAACGAACTCTACTTCATGCAGACAGGACGAATGTGTATAAAATAAAGAAACATAATTTTTACAATATGCGGCCAGTATGAACCCCTCCCTCCACCCATCCTTCGCTCACCATTCAGCGTGTTCTTTCATCGAATAGAATCCCAAGAATACAACTTGAACCCTTATTTTTAAAAACACACACACACACATAAACACACACAAATTCACAAACGAACGCATTTCTATCCACTCTACCGAATCGAAGAATGAGAAGCGGCAGGACGCGGCGAGGAGAGGCGAGGAGCGGCGCTGAAGTGAAACCAAAACAGAAACTCGAAATCGAATCGAAAGGAAAACCGAGTCCCGGCTCAGCGCGGTCACTGAGTGAGTGTATCGGGTCCCCAAAAAAAAGGGATGCAAAACCAACATCATCCGGAGTCGTAGTCGTCGTCGTTGTCGACCCTCATGTTTGGATTCTCTGTCAATTTTTGGTGGCAAAAGGAAGCACGACAACGCGGCGCTCTGATTAGATTCAATTCGGTTTGTTTTAAGCGAGGACGGTGCACGGCAAACGGGCCCAGAGCAAGATTAGCCGGCCGGGCATAATTAACAGTGAATTTCTTTGTTTCTCACAACGGAACAATCTTAAAGAGGATTCCTTTAAAAGTGTGGTTTTTGAAAGTCTGCGAAGGAAAACACTTTGAGATGTATACAGATTTTGCGCATGTCCTGAAAAAAAGACATCCTCGTTGCGTGAGTGTCTCAGAGTGACGACGACAACAACGACTGAAAGATGCGGTGAATCATCAAAAGTGCAAAAAAAATAGAAATATTAAAACACGTGAAAGTGATGAAGATGAAGAGAAAGAGATCATAGAAGGAGAATCTTTCTTCTAGGAAGACTCCAAAGAATTCGAAGAAGAAGTGTAGGAAGAAAAAGAAGAAGAAGACGAAACGCCATTACAAGTGTCTGTTGTTGTTATTTCCATCACTGTTGTTGTTTTCTGTGAATCCCTGTGAATCCCTGTGAATGTGTTTACCTGGTCGAAAGTATCCTCTGTACCCTCTGATTGTCTCACGTGTCATTCTGCGTGTCACATGCTTGATTGCGGCCCTCTTCGTTGGCCTGTCAAAAAAACGACCCAAGAATCTGTCAAAACGTGTGTCAAAAATGTGTGACAATCAAAACAGTTTGAATGCTCAGAACTCCTCCAATTCGAACGCCAACAACGATGACTCCGACGTCGAACTGGTCGAGGGCATGGAACTTCTTGAGGGTAACTATCAGGTTCTGCGCGCCTGGGTACCGCCGGCCCCAAACTACTGGGATGCTCCACCGAAAGCGGTCATCAAATCGGCTGAAGTGAGGTAAATACAATCACTCTTTGTCAAATAACAGTAATAAAATGTGATCACTTTTTCTATGCCTCACTCTTGGATCGTTGAATATTGATCTTTAATTCTTAAATACTGATTCTCATTCCTGATTTTTGATTCTTGATTCCTGATCTTTGATTCTTGATTCCTGATATTTGATTCTTCATTTCTGACTTTTGATTCTTAATTCCTGATCTTTGATCCTTGATTCCTGATATTTGATTCTTCATTTCTGGTGTTTGATTCTTGATTGTAGATATCCCATACTTCGTTCATAATTATCACTTTTATATCTCTTATTCCTGATCCATAATTATCCATTCAATTCTATTTTTGTGTCTTGATTCATGATTCTTATTTTTATTCTCGGTTTATGATTCTTTATTTTTTTATTTATGATCCTCATTCAGTACGTGTAAATTTTGATTCCTGATTCTTTGTTCTTCCAATATTTCATTCTTTGTAACATTCTTTCTTTCTTTCTTTCTTTTCATTCATTCCTTTCATCATGATCCTTATTCTTTTAAATCTGGCCCTTAACGGTTTCATCGTAAATAATTTTTTATTTAATTCTTTCGTGATATTTATAATTTTATAATATATTAAATTATTTTCCATGCTTTGTCGCTATTGCATTGAATTCTTTTTTGATATCTGGACCCGCACATTTTTTCGTCCAAAATCTTTTCACTGAACTACCCTCAAAAACTCACCCTGTACTGTAATCGTGTTTTCGTTAATCAGCTGCACACGTTCGCCAATAAATCAATTTATTACAATTTCCTTTTGTGCTCACACACGCAAAAAAAAACCAACAAAAATAAAAAATCATGACTGCAAAGAATTGTTTCTTCGTTGATCATTTATCAGGGTGTTCTTTGAATATACTACATTCTTTGAATAGAATAGATTCTTTGAATAGAATAAATGTAGATAGCGTATTACAGGTAACGATACAGGACAGATTAAGATAAAAGGATACAGATTCATGTACATATACGCAGATATTCAGATTCAGATATATTATACAAGCGAATATACGCAGATCCAAATACCAGAGGAAATAAAGGTACCCAGATACAAGAAACAAAGAGACAAATAAACTGATACAGATATATAACGATCTATGATGATATACAGATACAGATATACAGATCCATGAATACAGACGCAGATACAGACACATATTCAAAAACCTGTTGCTACGAGTATCTAACAAATGTAATCGATGGAAGCATTTATTAACTATTATTAATATTTATTGAGTGAGAATTATTATTATTCTTTTAAAATGATTTTTAACCGCAATCGTTTAACGCAGGACAGACACGTAATTTATTGCTTCAATGAGTGCAATTAAATGAGTAATAAAAGAAATATTGGCAAAGAAAACCGTAATAATTGCCGATAACTGGAAAAGCATCGGAAGAAGAAGAAGAAGAAGCGCAACAAATAAGAAACAACAACAACAAATGATAGAGTAGGCAACACAAGGAGAACAACAACGATGATGATTGTGATGCTGGAAAACATAACAAGTTATCAGTTGTTGTTGTTGTTGTTGTTGTTGGTATTAAATTACAACTATCAATAAGCAATCAAGCAGCAACAACAACAACAACGATGTAAATTTTTATTGTGTTTCTTTTTATTTTATTTTAGTTTTAAAGTTTTATTTGTTTTGTTTCCGTTTTTTATTTTAAATTTCATTTTTATTTAATTTTTATTATTTTAAAAATTTTTATTATTTTATAATTTTTATATATATTGCGATTCTGTGGTTAGATTTTTTATTTACTAATTTTTTTAAATTGTTAATTTTTTGTCAATAAACTCATCATCTTCGCCATCATCATCATCATTATCATTATCATCGTCAACTGCCTGTCAAAATCACGCTTCGACTTCATGACAACTGGCAACCCTGCTGATACTTCATACATGGCAACTCCGTTGAATTCTATTGAATTAATGTTTGCTTTAAATTAAAATCAATCATCTCTGTCGTCAAGTTTTAATGACAGATCTGCCTGTCTGTCTGTCTGTCTGCCTGTCTGTCCGTCTCGGTCCATCGATGTGACGTCTCTCGGTGTGTCTTTTTGTCTCCTTTTTAGCTCAATATTCTGTACATGCATCAGTTTTTCTATAGTTTTTTTATCGTTTGTCTTCAGTTTTTTATTAGTTTCTTTTGGATTTTGTTTTTTGTTCAGTTAATAGTTTTAATAAGTATCTGTTCCATTCATGGTTAGCAATTGGCTCGTTTTCTTCTTCTTTTTTCTTCTTCTTTATCTTGACTGATGTCCCCAATGAATTGGAATCACTTAATTAAAAACAAGTTCCTAGTTTTTGCCATAATATTTTTTAAATAATAGAAAATAACATAAATAAAATAGAAACAGTACTCGAAATAAATCGTAGACAAAATAAACAAAATAATGTTAAACTACTTAAAGAATTTTTAATTGCAACTCATTTTTAAAAAAATCAACCAACATTTTTTTAATTCTTTGTAGTCGTTTTTGTATTATTTTTCCTTTTTTCGTATTCTTGTAAAAAGTACAATTTTTTTCATGTTACACACTTTAATTTTTAAATACTGGACAATAGTGTTGATATAATTTACAGTACAGGATTACAGTATTAATTACAGAGATTTAAATAGCATTCGAAACAAAGAATAAGACAAACGGAGCCAAACCGGACGCTCTTTTGTTTAAATGTCGATGAAACTCGAGGAGATCGCAGAAGGTCTCAAAAGGCTAACCAACAAACACATCCCCACCCCTCGTTGCAGTTCTGTGGTCACTATTGTGGTCACTCTTCGATGTTGTTGTTGTTGTTAACTTCTTTACCGTAATTTTTTTTATTTACTGTCAGAAGTCATCAAAGACATCATCGCCTTTGTCACGGTCGTGAAAATGTTATTTTTATATCATTTATAATTGAATAAACTTCTATTAAATGGGGGAAAGAGAGAGATAGATAGAGGACGGGGAGGAGTGTGGAGGGTTGGAATGGTTGGCGGGGAGGGAGAGGAAAAGAGAGGGAGAGACTCCGCTGAAAGAACGAAAAGGATTGAAAAGAAAAACTACACACGTTTGTTTGTTTTAAAACTTTCAACTGGAAACTAATTGAATTGAAACAACAACAACATCAGATCAACTCAGTGAGTGAGAGAGAAAGAGAAGGAGAGAGGGAGAAATAGAAGAGCAAAGAGAGAAACAGAGAGGGGAGTACAGTATAAAGACAAATATTCAGTCAAGTGCAAAAGAATTCAATTTCGAAATAAAAACTTTTTACACCTGATGCACGCAAATTTGTTTTTTCAATGTTACTCTTCTTCTTCTTCTCTTGCTTCTCCTGCTTCCTCTTCTTCTCCTTTCTTTTTCTTCCTCCTCTTGATGGTGTTATCTTGTTTTTTTATTGTTGTTGTTGTTACTGTTCCAGCTGTTTTTCCTGGTGGTTATTTGAATGTTTTCTTGTTGTCATTGTTTGTAGTGATTGTTTTCTTTTTGTTTTTATTGGGCTTTTTTTTCTTTTTTTGTTTTTGTGTTTTTGTCTTTGTTGCTATTCTAGTCGTTCATTCAAAGCGACATGCAAAAAGTTTGTCTTTGTTTCATTTCCTTGTTTTTGCACTTGTATGGAGTTCCCTCTCTCCCTCCCTGTCAATCATTCTCTCTCTCTCTCCCAACTCCTGTTATTACTACCGTTATATTGTTTAGGATTTGAATACATTCTCTTATATTTTGTTTATGTTGTATTTTTTATGCTATGCATTTTTTATGTTTTTCATGTTTGCTGTTTTTATTTTTGGTGTTTTTTTGTGTTTTTTTTTTTATTTTTCACTTAAAATCACGCCTTTCATCCATTCTTTATGCATTCATTTTATTTTATGTCTTGTTTTTCATTTCTCTCCTTTTTTTTAGTTTCTCGTCCTCGAGTTTGTCCAATTTACTGTTTGTGTGTGTTTTTTTTATGACTTTGTTAGCAGCTGTACTCAAGAAATATGCAAAAAATTGTGTTGAGTGTTGAACGGATGAAGTGATAACTTTTTTAACGATTTCTTCAGAGTTCCGCAATCGAATTGAATGCCATGAAAATTCTTCTTTTTATGCAGTTTCTTAAAATCTCACTCAATCAACATCAAATTTGTCATTCTTGGTTTTTTTGATATTTTGATTTTTTACTCGATATGAAAACCTTAATTAATTTTGTAAAACTGCTTAAAAAAACAACAAATTATTCACAAGAATTCATAAGAAAAAAGATTAATAATTTTAATAATAGTCTTAATAATAATATTAATAATAATAACGATGACAACAGAAACGCCAAAAAGTCATTTAAAAAAAAGCAACTGCGTAAAATTGAATTCGATGAAAATGATGATGTTTTATCACACCAACGCACACACACAAACACACACACAGACACACAACCACACACACAGACACACAACCACACACACGCACATACACTCAGATACTTCATTCCTTTCATTTCACCGAAGAAGGCACGATTTTTATTGACACATAAATATTAATACATATTAACGTGTGTGTATATAAGAACATTAATGAAAACAGTGGCAACGCCATTGGCATTGACATCGAAACCGTTATGCAAAACAGTAATAATAATAATAATCTACAAAAAAACGATGTGCGTGTTATAATATTATTTATATATCGAGTTCAAGAAACACGGAGAACACGGAACATATACTAAAAAAAGATGAGGGTGTGGATGAGGGGGCAGGGTTGAGGATGGGGGTCAGGGGTGTCTCGGGTGTCACAAAAAAGGTGAAAAGAGATGAGGGGCTGAGAGACCAGAAGTTGGAGAGAAGGGAGTGTGAAGAAGAGTATTAAAATAGGGAGTATTCAAGGTAAACAACAAGAAAAACAGCAAAAGACTGTTTTTTTCTTTGCTTTTTAGAGGAATTTTTAAAAGGTGGGCCATCGTCTGGTTTCTTTTTGAATTATTTCATTTTAATACCTTCAATTTATTTCATTAAAGTTAGCATGTTTTTTTCCTCTACATTTTTAGTTCTCAATACAGTTTTAAGAGTTTAAAGAAGCTCTCTTCAGTTAAATATTTTTTTGCACACACTTTTTTGTTCAATTATTACAATTATGATGCAATTATTACCAATTATTTGTTCATTCAATCATTACTCGTGCACAACACAATACATACTTCAATTAATGCGCTTTGTTTGTCATCGCATTGAATAGAATGCAGCATAACATGGAATACAAAAGCAACAACAACACCACCAACAACAACAACAACACCACCACCGACAACAACACAACAAATCAAGGCTTCAATGAAATAATTTCAACAAATTTTTTAAAGACAATTTTTGTAGTTCAAAGGAAAGAAACAAAAAACAAAAATGAGATAGAAATCCATTAACAACGCCAGAGGATTGCATCCTCACTTCTTTCGCCTTTTTATTAAATTTAAAGCGAGCGAAGAAAAGAGGTGGAGAAAAAAAGACAAAAGAACAAACAGAAAGAGAGGGAAGCATTTTAGATTTCTTTTATTTAAGCGAATATAATATTATTTATTCTTTATTTTATTTTTTTAAAAACATTTTGAAAATATTTAAAATATTTTTTAATATTTTCCATCATCATCGAAAGCATCTCTTCGAAGGTGTCAATAAAAAACAGTTAACCCTCGAAAAATCAACCCCTTTTTTGCCACCAGTTTGATTATTTTTTTGTTCCTCTTCTTAATTAAAAATTCAACGAAACTCGAATGGGAAGGAAAGAAATAAAACATTTCTATTGTTTCGTTGTTGTTGTTGTTGTTGTTGGTTTTCTGTTGATTGTTTTTTTGGTCTGCTGTTTTCACTGTTGTTGTTGTGATCATTGATGCGTATAACAACAACAACATCGAGTCACCTTCACAAACTGTTGCAAATTTTATTTTTATTTTCTTTGTATTCTATTTTTCATGGTCCTTGAATATGCTACCCTTGTTATTGTTGTTGTTTTTAGTGAACTTGTTGTTGTTATTCAAGTACAAATAACATGCGTTCTTTGAGAGGGTGTCAAAAACAGAGGCTGATATTATGCAGAATAAAAATTAATAAAAATAACAATAATGCCACCAATCAAAACAATAATAATAAAAAAAGGAAAAAATCACCCTCTGAAAGATACGATTTTTATGCTTTGATCTTTGCTCTTAAAACCAGCATTTGTTGTTTTTGTGCCTCTTTTTTTAGCAAAGCTTCGAACCAGCAGCTCCACCAAACGACATAAAATCTTCCACTCAACGTAAATCTTTTACAATTTTGTAGACTTTTTGTTAGTCAATTCCTGATTTTACTGGCCAAGCGACCAGGCCAGTGAATCAAGAGAGACACTCTTTATTCTCTTACTTAAACTTCTCTCTTTACTTCTTATTTTCCTCTGAGCGTCATAACATACTCTTTTAAAGAGACTCACAATAAAATGCGCCTGCGTGTATGCAACATTTTACACAACAGAGCAAAATCGCACTTGAGTTTAGTGAGAATACAAAACTATTGTGAATGCGTTTCATTCGATGTTCTTGAAGAATTCATATTCTCTTCTCTTCACTGATTTGTTGCTCTGCTCTCTTAGAATCTCTTCATTGTTATTCGTGTATGATTCCATTTTTCTGCGTAGTTGCGGAATTTCCTTCGTTAACGTAATGAATTTTTGTTGTTTTCAGTTGTCGCCGTTGACTTCGAACAGCCGCAGCGTCCGGCGTTCGTCGCGAACGTATTTCAAGTGATTTTTCTCGTGGTTGTTGCTGTCATAGTTGTTGTTGTTGTTCAATTTTCGTATTCACTCGTTTTCGTGCCTGCGATTTCGTGCGAAGAGTGTTTTTATTGTTGTTGTTTTTATTTAAATACTCAAAACTTTAAAAAAAGGCGAGTTCTTGAAATGTTGTTTGAATTTAAACACGCTTTTTTTAAAAAAATATTGATATCTTTTTCCGAAGCACTTCTTTTTTTGGAGGGTTTATTTTTAAAAGCGTATCTTTTGTAAGCATACATTTTTTAAAGCAGATAAACTTTTATTTCAATAGCATACTTTTTTGATTGTTTAATTTTTGGAGCAGTCGTCTTTCAGTCCTTCAATTTTTAAAGCATATTTTTAAAGGGATAACTTTTTTTAGTGTGTTTTTGTGCGCATATTAAAATTATTTAAAGACGGAAAAATTGTTTAAAAAATTTCGAAATTCTTGTTGTTTCTGAACTGAAAAGATTCACAAATTCAAATTCGAAAAAGAAGCTTGGAATTATTGTGCACAACATACTTTTAGGATGTTAAATAATTTTGCATGCAACAATTTTTTAAAATTTCAGTCTTAAATGACACAAAAATTAATATTAATGTTTCTGAAAATGAATCTCTTCACTTTTTTATTTCCAAAATTAAATGAAAATCCTAATTAATTAATTTTTTTTCCTTCTTGAATTCGATTTTTTTTCCGTTTTGCTTTCGTTTTGATTCGTAAAAACCGAAAATTAACACCGCACTTCAACACGCAACTTTAATTAATAAATAGGATGGAAAAACTTGCTACTAAAATTAAATCACTCCACAATCAAGCTTTTTTTTATTATTCTTTAGCATAAAAACTACTCTGACATCCTTCGAAACACATTCGAGTGGTTTTTCAAGCAGTTTTCTTTGTTTTTCTGTGTTTTCTCTGTTGTTGTTTGGATGGTTTTATCACTGTTGTTGTTGTTGTGTGTTGTTGTGTTTTATTCTTGTTCTTCTTTATTCTTTGGTGACCTATTTTAATGAAACTTTATCCTGAGTGGGTGTGGTGATGGAGCACCTTCACCACTTCTCAGTTGGTTTTCTGTGTCGCTTTATGTTTTGCCTCTTTTGAGTGTGTTGCTTTTCATGTGCCCCCATTTTTTTAAGTGATACTTTTAGTCTTTTTCCATGTCTTCGTCCTCCTTATAATCGAAGGGTTTTAAACTCATTTCGTCGTCACAAGCGGAAGCTATGAAATATTATATTTTTATTCAATTAAAATATTTAAACTTATTAAATAAGTAAAATCATATTATTATTATTAATAGTTTAAATTTTCTTTTTTTTTCAGGTAAGAGCACAACAAATTGTGTACTTTTGTCAGTTGGTAAGAGAAAAAAAGAACATTATTAATAAATGAGGACTTCTACCTTTGATATACTATTCCAATATTTTTAAAACGGTAAGAATCAAGGAGAAAGAGGTAAAAAAAGTTATCAAAATTTCAAACATTTAGCTAAACTCAAACATTTTACGATACTTTTGAGATTTACGATATTTCAAAATATTCTACGATACTACGATATATTATAATGTTTTTACAATTTACGATATTTTATTATTACGATACTCCAACAATTTTACGATATTTCAAAAATTTGTAATATTTAAAAAACTTTAAAAAAACTGCTCTGAAAATAAAAATAAAACCAAAAACAAAATACAAATAAATTTCCCAACGCGTCACAACTAATTAAGGAAGAAGAAGAAGAATAAGAAGAAGAACATCACAAAAAATTGTCTGTCTGACTTCCGTGCATCAACCGAAGCGACTTCTTGAAAAAGTCGAAAAAGAACGAGCGAAAAAACCGAATTCTTCCACCATCGAAACGATCACCAGCTGAGTCCAGGCTGAAGAGCCGCCTGACGGATCGCCCAGCAAGCGACTAACCTTGAATCTGGTGTCAGGCCGAAGCTGGGGTCGATTTTGCATGAGAACTCGAGCGGATTGCGAACGCACGCAGATTTTAAACGCTGCCGAAGCTCAGCGAAATGATTGATGACTGCGGATGTGGACGGAATCCTGCGGCATTTCAATGAATTCACAGAAGAAAAACAAAGTCGCTGCAGCAACTGAAGAAGCTGAGAAGAATTGGAGTAAGGAGAAGAAGAAGCAGGCGAAGAAGAAGAAGGAGCAGATGAAGAAGAAAGAAGAACAAAAACAGTAAGTGAAAAACAAGTGTGAAAAAATATCGTGTGATTCGAATTTGATTTGTGAACAATATTCGATTCAAACCATGATAGTAACTATGAAATGATGGGATAATGATGATGATGAGGATAGTCATGATGATGATGAGTGGTGGTATTGATGAACATGATGATGATTATAATGCTCCTGACACTGTTTACTATAGCAATGAATACGATGACGATTGTGATGATGATGTAAAACACCGTCATTATCATTGTTGTGCATGTTAAATTCGATTATTGCTATGATGATGATTATGATGAAAAACTTGAAATTTATTCACTTTTAAAGAAATGGGGAAGTTTTCAAAATTTCATTATTTTGTGGGTGATCTTTTTTGGGTCATAATTTCTTCTGTCTGCTTGAATTCTGGCTTCAAGTCACCTTCGTTCGTTGCATCCAACCAGCAACATGTTTGCTAGCAACATGTTGTTGCTGTGTTGCAACATGTTGTTATCAGCTGGCAACAAGAAACGGAAACGAATCCAGCGAACGATGGAGCGAGTGACGAAGATCAAACCTCACGATCAGATCAGTGCGAGAGAAAACGTGATCGTGATCGGTTCGATTGTGTGAAGTGAGTACCAAAAAAATAAAAAATATAAAAAAAGAACCGGTGAATGAAAAGAAAATTGAAAAGCTTCAGTGAAAAAAGTGGAAAAAATTGCATTTCTATAGTAAAGTATGTGAAAAGCATTCGAAAATATTGTTTAATAATAAATGAGTTACTTTATTATTAATAATATTCAAAACTATGGTTATTATTAAATATAAAAATTCATCTAATAAAAACAAAAAATTCCTAAAACAGTTGTTTTCAATATAAACTAAAAAAATTAAACTTATTAAATCAATATAAAAATTAGTTTAACCCCACTTAAAGAACAACAAAAAGTTAAATAAAAAACAATACTATTAAAGGACTTCAGGAAAAGAGTCCCTTAAGAAACCACAATAAAGTAAAATTGAAACGCGATAACTTCAAAAAAATCACCACAATAAATAATAACAACATACTTAAAAAAGTATACAAATCCAAATAAAAATTAAAAATTAAATCTAAAACAAAATTTACAATTTAAAAATAAACCAACTTTAAATGCAATGAAATCGTTAAAAATAAAATTAAACAGATTCAAATAAAGCAAATATACAATATTATTAAATATAAAAATAGTATTAATGAATAATAATAGTTTAAAAAAATCATTTAAATAAATTATACATAAAAAAGAAAGATGTTAATCAAAAAGTTAAATAATAAAAATATTAGATAAAAAATATTAGATTTAAATAAAATGTTTATAAAACAAATCGTCATTCAATTAAATCATTTGCAATAAATATAATAAATCAATAAAAAAAATATAAATAGTAAATTTTCAATTTAAAAACTTCTTTAAATATAATTTTTTTGTATAAAATTTGTACATTATTAAAAACCGATGCAAGGTAGAGATTTGAAAAGGATTTTTTATTGTTTTTATTGGGCGATTTTTTTCTTCATCTTGTGTTTGAGTCGCGTCAAAGAAAAAAGCTTCCACAAGTTTAGAAAATCCTACGCGTAAAAATTATCATCATCATCATCGTGGAAAGAAAAAATGTGGTATATGTTTAAATTGTTGTTGTTGCTGGTGACGTTGCTGTTGTTGTTGCTGTTTATGTTAAAACGGACACTTTGTCGATTGTTTTGAAGCCTTCGAAGAGCAAAACGAATGTCGTTTTTTTTTCTTGTTTGTGGGTGTTTTTGACAATGAGAGCAACAATAATAAAATCAACAACAATATAAGCGACAATATAAAAAAAAGAACGAAATAAAAACAATAACAATATTCAGCACAACAGCAACAACAACCATATTAGCGATGACCACACTGACAACAACAAGGATAACAAGAACAACAACAACAAGTGGCCCATTGAATGGAAGCATAAAATAGCCAACAAAATTATTCCAAATACTCTTGAAAAGAAGAATTTTTCAATGCGTTTGCGAATTTTTTGTAAAGAAATAACAATGATAATAACAATAACAACAACAACAATAACAACGACAATAACAACAACAACAGCAATGACAACAACAAGAAAGGAGTGAACAACAACCACAACAACAACAACTACTATACAACAAATAAAAAGACCACAAAAAAGTGTCAGCTGAAAAATGTTACAATACAAATTTTCAATGAAAAAAATAAACCAACAAAAAAACAAACAATTCACAACAACAACAACAACAACAACAACATTTATGAATTTTTGCTTTTAAAAAAGAAATTTTAAAAAAAAAGCTACTCGAACGTGCGTTTATGCAGACGTTTTTTTTGAATCTCTTTTTTAAAGTATTCAATTTTTTGTTTCTTGCCACACAAAAAGCTACAACAAAGCAATGTTGCTGGTTGTTGTTGTTGTTGTTGTTGTTGTTGTTGTCATTGTCGTGAATAGCCGCTGCGGCTGTTGTTACAATTGCACAAGAATCGTTGTTGTTGCTGTTGTGTTTGTTGCTTAAAAATAAATCCCAAAAAAAAACAACCAGAAAAGAAACCATATCACATTTTTTATAACTTTTTTTTCAGTTATTTTGTATGCAACACTTTGTTGTTGTTAATTGTTGTTGTTCTTACTTTCTTTGTTGTTGTTGTTGCTTTCTTTGCTGTTGTTGTTACTGTTGTTGTTGTTGCTGTTATCAGATGTTTGTTGCTTTTAAACACACTCGCGGCATCGCGTTTTCTTTATTGTTAATGTTGTTGTTGTGCTCGATGGTGTTTTTATCTTTCTTCACATCCTTCTCTCTATGTCTCTCTCTCTCTCTCTCTCTCTCTCTCTCTTTCTCTCCCTCTCCGTCACTCACTTTATTCCGATACCAATCAAAATGCGTGCGATGTCGCTTTTCAGTGTTTTGATTATTCAATTGTTTCGTAGTTGAAAAGAGTTTATTTTATAGCAACAAAAAAACCAGACAACATTCAGCAGAAAGCACTCATGTATGTGTTGTGTGTGTGTGTGTCTGTGTGTGTGTGTGTGTGTGGGCGTGTGTGTTGTGTGTCTGTATGCAGTTGTATTGAATTCTATGTGATTATTATTTAAATTTAAACTCTACTGACTTTGAATTTTTATGTCTTTGAAACTCAAAACTTTGATTGAATGATTTACTTGATTTTTTCTGATTTTATTGATTTTTTAACAGGTTTTCTTTGGTTTTAAATTAAATTCAGTGAATTCCCTTTACTTGGGTGTCGGTTTCTTGTTGTTTTTCTGTGTATTATATGGAAAAATTCCAATGCACACGCAATTCTAATAAATTTCATGCTTCATTCACTTCACTCTTCGAAATTCAGCTGCCAATCGAAAGACTTAAGACACAAACTCGGTTGGTTTCCATTCAACAGCAACAACAGCAAACGTATTAAATACAAATCATAACTTTTATTGAATAAACAAAAATCAAAACAATGTAATAAATAAATAGAAAAATAAAGAAAAATTTATTCGAATAAAATATCAAAAAAATTCCAAATTCGTCTGTTTTTTTGTTTTTCCATTTTTTTTTTATTGTGTTTTTTTTTATTTATAATTTTTTCATTCCCACCAAAAATTATCATAAATCTTTTTATTAATTCTCGGTTTTTTTTTCGTTGGTGTTCCCTCGTTGATAGATTTTTTGTCCGATGTGCTTCTTTTTTTTCTGCTTTTTGACAGTTCATTTAACGGTTGGTTGTTTAATAAACTTTTGATTTTTATGCTCTGCACCGAAACAAAAACTAAAACAACAAAAAATCACCACACTCAAAACACAGCAATTAAATCGGCATCAAAATCGCATTATTTTGCAATTTAAACGAGTTCTGCAAATCTTTCGTATTTTTGAGTGATATTTTAAGTGCTCAGGAAATAAAAATTTAAAAGGAACCAAGAAATCATTGAAATAAAAAAGAGTAAAAAAAATTGACAGCCGCCAATAAAAATTGCTAAATAAATTCAATGAAACTCACTTAAAATTGGCATCTAAATGAGATGTAAATTGTTACCGGTTTCTAGCGGCGTAAAAAATTACTTTCTTTCTTTGACAAAAAAGAAAAAAGAAACAAAATTCGAATCATTTAAAAAATGTATAAAAAAGTAAAAATAACTAAATACGAGAAATAATTTTAAATACAATAAAAACAAAAAAAAATTAGATAATAAAAGATAAAAAATTATCCAAAAAAATCATTAAAAATCATCATAAAATATGAAAAACTAAAGCAATGGAATTTCTTTAAAATGTTAATTCCTTGAACGAGTTCGGTTCTTAAGTCTTTTGATTGGTTTCTCGCAAGCCACAAGATTTTCTTTTCTTTTGTCTTTTCTTGTGCCGAAATGTGGAATAAAGTTAGTTTTTTTTTATTTTCCATTCCTTTTTACTTGATATCATTGACACCTGCACAAATAAATGACGATATTCAGATACTTTTCACCTAATTCTTTCAAAAGATTATTCAATTCACTAAAAGACAAAAGAAACATTTAAGGAATGTGCTTTTTTTTTATTTAAAATATGCTTTATTATCTTTAATAAATTCACAAAGAAAAAATTATTTTAATTTATTATTAAAACCGTTTCTTTAACTTTTTTATTGAAAACATTCCACATCCATTCAAAGAGTCTTTCTATCAGAGGAAGAAGAAGCAAAAGAAGAAGAAGAAGAAGAGGAAAGATAAAGAAAAAATCATAAAGAAAAACGGTTTCTTGTAAACAAAAGAAAAGAATTGAGAACAAAATTCAGGCTGGGTTAAATAACAGTTAATAGAAAATCTCTGCTGTTGTTGTTTTTCTTTTATTTTAATGATAAACAATTTAATTGTTATTCACTTTATTAATACGATTTTTTAAAAGAAACAAATAATGAGAAAAAGAGGAAAAGAAAGAGTAATGAAAAAGGAGAAAAACTACATTTTTTCTTCAACAAAAACGATTGAATTTAGAGTGAATTTTTTTGTAATGCATTTGTTTTTAAAACATGACTTTTTAATAAACTTGCTTCACGTTTTCCGCGCTCTTTTCTTCAAATCCAATCGCCGAAGTGAGAAATGCTTTGACCATAAAAATTCACAGCTAAAAAATCGTCGCATTGGAATTTTCAATGCATAAAATCAGCATCGATTTGCCACTCTTGTAGAAGAAGCAACAACAACAACAACTACAACAACAACTACAACAACAACAACAGCGGCAACAACAACAACGTGTGTGTTCGTCGTTTAACCGTGTGTGTTGTTTATTTTTCTCTGGTTTTGTTTTAATTTTCCATTACTTTCAATTAAAGCGAAGCATGCGTTAAAATAGTTTCTTCGTTGACTGCACCGTAACCAGAAAATCTGTGAACGAGAAAATCTGCGAAAAAGAAAATCTGCGAACTAGAAAATTTATGCTTAAAATTTAGGTTAATAAAAACTTTTAAAAGGACGAAAGAGAGAGAGAGAGAGAGAGAGAGAGAGAGAGCGCGCAGCAGCTTCAATTAAAACAACAGAAGCAGCAGGTTTCTGAAACCCTCAGAGGCAGAACTCTGACAGAGCAGCACAGCGACAGCAGGAGTTAGCAACATGTTGCAAAAACAGAATTCAGCAACACAGCAACACAGCAGCAGCAGCATTTGTTGTTGTCTTTCCTTCGAAGGTTTCAGTTTGCAACCCTTCATTTAGAGAGTGTATAAAAAAGAGAGTGTAGAGAAAAAAAGGGAGGGAAACAACTTCAGCTTTTTACTACTTCTTTTCTTAATGTTGGTGCTATTTTTGTTGTTGTTGTTTGCTGCCTTTTTTGTTGTTGTTTTGCTGCCTTTCTTTGTACTTGTTGTTGGTTTTCTGCGCCGCTTGGAAGTGATACCATTTTTGTTGCCTTTTTATGCATTTTTTTCCAGCCGTGCTTCATTTTTATTGCTTTAGTTTACTTTTACTACCGCTGCGCTTTAATTAATGCTGATGATGGTGTTGGTGTTGTTGTTGTTGTTACTGCTATGCCTCAGGTGTTGTTGCAGAAAAAATATTACAGAAAAATGGAAAAATTTTATGGCGCGATTTGATTTCCAGCGTTCAACGAACAGACAACGCAACGAACAACGCAACGAAGCGAAGCAGCAAGCAAGCAACGCAACCCACCGACTTTCTTTATGGTGCATTTTGCTCTATAAACCTAAGCGTTTTTCCCCTTCATGAGTTTTCCTCCGACGACTATTCTTAGAGTAGATAAAACTTTACTAATTAATAAATAATTAGATTGCCTCGATAATTAAAATCGATTGCAAAATCCCAAAGAGAAGCACGAAAACAGTTTATTATAGAAACTTCATCTCTTTTGCCCTCTAAAACGAAAGTTTTTCCAAGAAACTGAGACAAGTTTATCCTGCTCACTGCATATTTTAAAGGAAGTCCTTCTTTTCTACGAAATATAAATCGAAAGTCCACTGAAATCAAGTTAAATCGAGTTGCTATGAAAATTTGCTCAGTTTAATCAACGGTTTGAATTTAATCACAGCAGAGAGAAATCGCACTTTAATCGAGATCATAAAATGGAGGTGAAAATATGGACACAGAAAGAAAACTGTGCTTATTAATTATCAAGTGTAGAAAAACTGCAGCTCAACGGGGAGAAAAGACCACAAAAAACATTATAAAAATACTAAAAAATATTCCGATTCCAAGTGAAAGAAAATTTGTGGCATTTTTTAGTATTAAAAAACAAAAAATAAAGACACAAGAATTCACTGTTTGAAGTCTTCGCACTCTTCCTCTCTCGCCTCCTCTCTCTCTCTCTCTCTCTCTCCGCTCCCTCTCACTCTCTCCCCTCCCTCTCTCTCTCTCCCTCTCTCTTCGTCTCTCTACCATCCCTCCCTCTCTCTCTCACTCACTTTTCTATCACATGAACTGTGAAATCTTGAAAACATAACAAAACAAATCGAATCAATTAATATTCACCGTTAATCGAGAGCTGATTGGAAAAAATATTCAATAAAAAATAAGAAGCCAGAGAAGAAGAAGAAGAAGAAGAAGCAGAAGAAGAAGAAGCAGAGGAATAACAAATCTCTAAACGGTTAAACGATAGAGAACCGTTATCTTTTAGAGGAATCTTTTTATTGCTTTAATGAGATTATTAAACAAAAGAATAACGTTTCATTTCCATTTTATTAATAAAATCAAAATATTTTCCAATACAACTTTGTTGTGCTTTAAAAAGAAATCGAAAATATTTGAAAGATTTGGAATTTTCGGAATTTTATTAAATCTTTGAAGCTTTTGAAAGTTTTATTTTTAATTACGAGATTACGTAAAACTGTTGAAACCTGATGTTTTTTAAAAATTGCATCAAATTTTTGGAATTTCGTTCAGTTTCTAAAATTTTGTTAAATTTTACTTTAGGAAAAATTTTTCATCGCATTGAAATGAATTTATTTCTGACTTTTTTTATTTGTTTGAGCTTCTGGTTGATTTTTAATGATGATTGATGAACAAAAACTTGAGAGCATTCAGCTTAAAGTGGGAGCAGCTTAATTTTGTTGTCTCTCTTTCATCATTCATCATTATTTTTGTTTGTTTTTTTTTTTCTTTCTTTTCATTTAATTAATTTTTCTCCATTTAAAAAAACGATTTAAAGCAGTGTAACTTTTGTCGTTTCTGTCGCTTTGATTGATGTTGCCGCTTAATTAACGTCACTAATGATCATGATCATCGCCATTGTTATTAACATTATCATCATCATCTTTATTGTGAGCATCATAATTACTGTAATCATCATTATTGTCGTCAATCAATCATTATTATCATCATCTTCATTGTTGTTATTAATACATTGTTTTTCACTCTAGTTTATTCACTTCATTCTTCTTCTACGCTGGTTTGGCGTTCTTCTTCTTCTTCTTCTTCTTCTTCTTCTTCTTCTTCTTCTCCTCCTGCTCTTTTCTTATCTCCTCTTCTCTTCTCTTCTTTTTTCTTCTATTTATTTAGTAATCAACTTAAGCGAACCCTTCATTAGTACTTAATTTCTACTCAATTAAGATTTCTTTACGCATTTCTTGAGCTCTCTCTTTAAATCTGCTATAAAAACGTCTTCAACTAAAAAAAACTCTCCTTCGCTTTAATCAATCATTCGCAACTTCTGAAGAATTCAATTTAGACTCCAACATTTCTAAGCTAATCTCACTGCTTGTTGCGTGTCGTGGCTTCTGGCATTCACAATAGAGCTCGTAAATCTTCGGCTTAAGTCGCTCCTAAATCGCTCGCGTCTCGTGAAGTTTTACGAGCGCCGAGAGTGCACTTGAGTTGAGGTTAAACACTGGATAACAAAGCGTAATCTTCTCCTCCAAACACACAACAACAGCGTTGGAATCGCCATCAGCTTAGCTTCAAGTTTCTACCTCAAGCTTCAAACTTCGACCTTCACTCTTCAACGCGACGATGATTTTGTATGAACTCAAAATGAAACCTTTTTTAAAGAGAGTTTTTAATGAGCATGAAGTTGGATCTGTTATATAACAACAACAACAACAACAATAAAAACGTTGTAACTTGTAACATTTAAAAATTTGAGGAATAAAAAAATTTTTTATTTTAACTTTTCTTCTTCTTCTTCTGCTTTTATTTTCAAATCGCGTTCGCTGCTTCAGTCTTTCGATTTCTCTTGAACAACGACTTCAATTCGTTTGATGTGAAAAAATATGCGCAAAATATTGTCACAGAAACTATTCACAAACAAATGTTTTTCGTCGCCCGGAGCAACAACAGCAACAACAACTGCAACAACAACTGCAATTATGTTGTTCACAACCCACTCTTTTGTAATTGAAACCACAGCGAATCTGTTGGCTTTCAAAATTTCGCAGTCTTCGGTGGAATTTTATTTAAAATGTGAACAGAAAACAAACCGAGGCACCGACAATAAAAACCACAACAACGCGATCACCATCAACATCAGCGACGACAATAAACACGACCAAGATTTATGTTTGGCGGCGGTGACGATGACGACGACGATGAACGAGTGCTGTACATGAAATTGTAGCTGAAAAGCTATAAAAACAACAACAAAAACAACAACAAAGTAACACGTACAACAACACCAGCCACATGACTAAATTAATTAAAGCAACAACAGAACAACAACAACAACAACAAAATTGTTTTAACACCCACGCAGCAGAGAGTTTTTTTTAAACGAGAGCAACAAAAAAACGGTCACCAGCAACAACAACAGCAACCAAAACA
Organism: Myopa testacea; assembly: GCA_949629155.1. NCBI lineage: Eukaryota > Metazoa > Arthropoda > Insecta > Diptera > Conopidae > Myopa > Myopa testacea. Next base: position 55,931,840 of record OX451346.1, read on the forward strand.
AAGACAACAACAACAAAAACAAAGATTATAAGACTTGTTCTTAAAAATTAATGAAGAAGAGGAAGCAAGGACGGGGTGGAAGGGGGGTGAATGAGTCATAAAACTAAACATTTTAATTAAAATCCAAAAAAATTCAATTTTTCCCCGGTTCTTGATGATGATTATGATTGTGATGATGATTATTGTGACTACGGTGTTTATGATTATGATCTTGACTGCTCTCACTCTACCACACTTCGCGCTCTCTCTCTTTCTCTCTCTCTCTCTCTCTCTCTCTTTCTCTCTCTCTCACTCTCTCACTCTCGATACTTCGCTCTCATGTTTTACATGCTTATTTAGTAGTATTTTTCTCTTTTATTTCGCTTTTTCTTTCTTTTCTTTTTTTCTTTCTCTTTTATTCTTTAATATTATCTGAATAAATTATTATTTCTTGCATTTTTTCTTCTTCCATTTTTACACAATTTAGAACGTGATTCTTTGTTGTTCCTTCATCGATAAAATGTACTCAGCTACAAACTACGTGATGCACTTGTTTCACATTCTGGCCGAGTACCGCGCGAAGGTGGCCAAAAGGGCAGCAACAGAAACATCAACTAACAACAACAACAACCAACCACAGCTGCAATTCACCCCCCCCCCCCCCCCCCCCTCAATTTTTTGCATAGCATTCAATTTCAATGTAAATGCGCCTCACTTACAACAGCTTCACTTACAACAGGCAGGCAGTCAGGCAGGCAGGCGGGCAGGAGCGTAGACAAACTGACGATCAGACAAGCGGGGAAGCAGGGGGTCCAGTAGAAGGCGCATAACTTCAGATCCACGTACCTTGAGCATAATTCGTTGTGTCTTATGAATATTTATGCTAAATTAAAGTTGTTGTTGTTGCAATCGTTGTAGCAGTGTTGTTGTTGTTGGTATCTACAGCAACAAAGTTAAACTTTTAAGTGGAATTTTTTAATTACTTCACTTCAACATTGTTAACGTCGTCTTCTTTCCCTCGTCTTCAACTTGAACTTCAAATTTCAGTTCGCCTTCATTCGGTTTCATTTCAATTCTATTCATATTCTAATCCATTCCATTTGAATCCGATTCCCATGTGATCCCTGTCGTTCCCTTTCAATTCCATCAAAATTCCTTTACATTTCTTTTCATTTCGACTGCGTTGATGATCTGTGATCATGTTTCTTTGTTGTTGTAGTTTTCGTTGTTGATCTTCTGTCTTTTTTTTGAAAATCCTGCTTTTTGCTGCTCTAATTTGTAATTATTTCTGTTTCTGGATTCATAAACTATCCGATCTTCTCTTCACTTCTCTTCACTTCTGAACGCTGCTTGTATAGTTTTTGTGTCACCTTCGATTGCTTTCTGCTTCAGTACTCGTTTCTCGGCTTGCTTGTTATCATGCGATCTGATGTGATTAATTACGATGCGCATCGAATGCATCTTCAGTGATTTTTGTTGGCACTCTTTATCGACTTATGTGTCACCTGTCATGTTGTAGTTGTTATCTTTGTTGAATCAAAAAAGAACAACAATAAATATACAAGTTTTTTAAAGTCAATCTACTAATGATGCTCTCTCTCTCTCCCTCACTTTCTCACTGACCATTGTGATTAATGAAATCAATTTAAATGACATATCATGTGCGTTAAAATGTTTCCATTAAAAATTGTTTATAAATCAAAATTCTGATAATTAATTATTATATCAAGATTAATAATAAACTCAAGATTAGTAAATCAAAATATAAGAATACAGAAAGTTCACATGTGAATTATATTTATAATATACAATAATAGAATTAACAATAAATAAAGATAAATAAAGTAAATATTAAATATTTACCAGTTACCGTTACAGCAACCAGTGGCCACTATAGCAATATTAAGTCCAATCCGATATCACAGCCAACACTTAGCACATCCACAACGGCGCCCAACCACGTCCACCACAGCTCCCAACCACGTCCACCACAGCTCCCAACCACGTCTGTCAGATTTCAATCTCAGCTCTCAATCACAGCCACAGCGACTCCATTCATAAACAATGAATTTAATGGTTGATCGTTCACTCGATTTAACGGGTTTCTTTTGATTTCCTTTTTTATTTATTATATTTTATTTATAATTTTTCGATTTGTATTTTTTTTTAACTGTAACTTTCTTAATTTTGTTTTTTTTCCCCCGTTTGCGCTTTCTTTAGAACTCGCTTAGCTGCCAACGTCCAGCTCTCAGTGTGAAGTTTGCAGCTTGTCATTTTTTATCGAATGATTGCGCGCTTTTTTCTTGAATTTCCTCCAGTTTTTATGAAGCTCCTGCTGTTGTTGTTGTTGCTGGTCTCTGTGGCTGCTGTTGTTTCTTATTAACATGTTAAAATTGTTTACGTTGTTGTTGTAGAAGATCTCCTCATGCTGATAGGATAGTAAACAGGTTGCCGCTGTTGTTGTTGTTGTTCATGTTGTTGATTGCCGTCTTCTGTTATACGTTATGCCAAACATGTTTCTTCACATAACTTCAATAATATTATATAATTATTTATTGCACAAAAATATTTTCTACAATTAAGAGAACATACTTTTTTTGAATACATTTTCCTTCTTCTTCTTCTTAGATTGCAATTAACTGAAAAATAAAATTAATGCAATAATAAAAAATATGAAATAATCATCATCTTTTTTACTTGGCTTAAAAAAACTATACGAAAACCTGTTCAATTATTAAAAATATAAATAAAAATTTATTTCATTATAATGACCACAAAATGTTGAACTCATTTGAACTCACTTCGATCCCAGCCACGTTCGAAAAGAGACCTCATGACCTTTAAAGGTCATCAAAAGATGATATCATGATGTGGATCACGTTTCTCTCACTTTCTCCATGCGAGTTGATTTTCAGATAGTTTTCTCTTCTTTTGTCTCATCTCTTCTTGGTGATCTCTTTTCACTGTTTTTTTTTTGTGCTTTTCTTCAGCATCCGATTCCAATTTTAATTGAGTTTTAATTTAATTGTAATAAAAATCAGCTTTGAACATGGCCAACTAACGTCATGACAGCAAACTTTTCTTTGTACATGAAAAACATCTAAAAAATTAAGAAAAAAAAAAGAAAGGAAAAAAGAAAACCTTAAAAAATACAATAAGAAAAGAAATTCTTTTTCCAGCAGAAACCGAAATAAAATAAATAAAAGATCAACAACTTTTCTAGATCATGAGAATACAAAGAAATCAAAATCAACAACGATACACGCACGATCGCCATGCGATCCAAACAATTGTCTTTCGAATTAAAATAAAAACATGCAGAAGAAGAGGAGAAGAAGAGGAGGAGAACGAAGAACAATCAAAAAGAAAAGAAACGAAAAAACCAACAGAAACAGAAACAAAAAGCTCAACAATAATATTTTATACTTTTACTAAAAATCATTTCCCATTTTAAGTCAAGTTAAAATCTTAATCTATTAATCTTTAAATTCTGATCGGTTCTTCGGCGACCATCTCGATTGAAACCACTTCAGAAATCACCTAAAACACTGTAAAAGAAGAGTCACCTACTTTAGAGCTTATCTACGGGGTGCTCTTCTAATTCAGATCTTCACACCGTTTTTAAGATTAATCTTTAAACATATCATCAGTATATCACATCATCATGTTTAAACTGATCTTTAGATTAATCGTCAAAGCGCTATTCGCTGTAAATTGATTGTGAGAGTGATCTTTATGCTTATCTTTAAACTTATCTTCAGTGCTATACAAAGGCTAACCTTAACTAACTTTACAGCGTGATCTTCAGATTGATTTAAAATGATCTTCGGACAGATTTTTAGGCTGCTCTTGAAACTAATTTTCAGATTACATTTCAGAGTGATCTTTTCATTGTTTCAACACTTTTAGCCTCGTCTTCATGGTGATCTTCGAACTGATTTTCGTTGTTATACTCTAACTAACCTTCATAATGATCTTCAGATATTTCAAGATCATGTCATCTACAAATACTACTATCTACAAAAACTGGAACTAACATTTTTTTCTTCGGGTTTACTCACTTCAAGCTTCTGGCATTAAAAACTCATTTACAGTAGTTTCATCTACTAAATGATCCTGTCACTGTTGTTCTACTCAACTCTTCGCTGCTGCTACCGCAAACGGCAATCATCGCGATCTCGGCGAGTATAGTAAATAAATGAAAGACATGTCAATTATATGCAACGTCAAGTCAACATGACATCTGAAATGACAGGCAACGTCTACAAGGAGTTGAAACTCTTGACTAGAAAAACTGTTTTGAAAAATTGTTGCAATCAAATTAAACGATCTTCAAACGAAGTGCAGATCGCTTGAGTACGATTGCTATCATTTGCGTCCTCTGCCTCGTCCTCTTCTTCTTCTTCTTTTTCTTCTTCTTCTTCTTCTTTTTCTTCTTCTTCTTTTTCTTCTTCTTCTATTGCAAATAATATCACGGCAAACAAGGAATTACAAGATGCAATCATTGTCCAGTTTTGGGTGGTGGGGCGTCCAACTGAAGTGTTGATCTCTGATGATGAAATCATTTGCTGATCGTACTCAATCTTCATTTGGTGCTTCTTGTAGAGTTTGCGGTTTTTTACTCTTCTATTTTAAATTCTTTCATGTTGTCTAACATTTTTTAGCTCAGTTTATTTTCGCCGCCTCCATCCACTACGAATTCCCCCCACTTTTTTCGGAACCATTCAGAGTTTCTTTTTTTCTTTGAAGCCTGAGCTTAGATAATCCATCATCTCTCTAAATTGAGTTGAATAACAGGATTTTTTAAAGTGGTTACAGTGACTGCAAATTAACAAGAATTAAAAGCGAATTAAAGCTGCAGAATTACGAGTCTGAAGAATAGAAACAAATGTTTCTAAAAAGAAGACCTTTGATCTTGCGTTGCCAGCTGAAATTAAAATGTTAAAACATAAGGGAAACTTTTTTCACTGAAATGGTTTTCGCTGTTGAACTTCTAACATAATTTTAATAAAAATGTAGGTTTCTGGGTACACGGGAGAGATTATAAAGAAAATGTCTGTGGCTCGAGAAGGAGACCAAAATTAGTATATTGCTGGATTTTCAAAGTGATCTTTAGCATTATATTTAGACTGATCTTATCTGAAAGTAATCTCTGTGAAGCATGAGTTGTGCGAAAAGATTATCAGAGCGATATCGAGACTGATCTTTAAACTGACTTCAACTACTCAGAAGCTCATTCAAGTTGATCCCGTGAAACTGTCCCCCCCTCCCCCCCATCTCCCGGTGGGACACTTCGTTTATCCAACCTACCCACAGACTTCATCTAAACAACTTTTGAAATGACTTTACAATCATAATAAACAACATCATCTACTGCGGTATCGAAGAACGACCACTTAAGCTATGATTGGGGGGCTACAAATAGCATTGAGAACAACAACAACAGAAACCACACCATTTCCAACAACAACAACAATAACAACAACAACAACCACAACAACAACAACCACAAGTTAAATAATAACCTCCCAAAGTATTTAAGGTGGATCTTGATGCCCTTGTCAGATACTAATAACTTCATTATCATCAACAACAGCAACAGCAACAACAACAACAACAACAGCAACAACAATAACAACAACAATAACAACATCAGCCGAAACACTATCACCATCATAACAACAACAACAACACGGAGTAAAGTAACCAAGCAACCGCAACCGTGTTTTTCGTTGTGCGTACCATCGAGTGCTCTGCTCGTTGTTGTTGTTGTTGTTTGTTACTCTCGCTGTTGATACTCCGTTTGAAGGCGATTCCTAAATGGAGGAAATCACGTTGCTCGGACCCAGCGTCGCACCCTCCATCCATTCACTCATCCAGTAGATCGGTGCATGTAACCGCATCGATTTCAGCGGTTGGCAGCATTTTAGGTGGCTTTTCTTTTTTGGTTCTTTGGTTTTTTTCTTTGACCATCAAATAATTTATTATTTACCGCGTCTACTTTTACGGTAGTGAAGGGAGGAGAGGAGGGGGAGGACTGAAGGAGGGAAAGTTGAGAAGAAAAAATGCACCCACTTTTTTACCAGAAAGTTTTCAAATTTAATGTTTGTTGGGTGTGGCTTCAAGGCGCCTGCTGTGGAATGTTGGAGGATGCCTGCTTGGCATCGTAAATGGATTGCATTCCAAACAACAAAAACATTAAATAAAGCAAAAATATTGAACTCAATGATCTACAATTAAAAGTAATACTTGAAAACTTGAAAGTAGTACTTTTTTTTTAAATCACATTTGAAATTTAACCACATTGAATCATTAAAAATAAATACTCGTGCTTTTAAAAGATCTAGAAATCCTCGCTTCTCAGTTTGGCTCCTTTTCCTTTCCTTTTCGCATTCATTTCAAGAAATTAAAGTAGCCAACACAATTCAGCCCTCAGCGACGCCTCCGAATCGCCACACCCACCACTCATAAGGAAGCCGCAGCGATCAACGATACTTCCATCTTTTCTTCCTTCCTCTCCACCTCCAACTTCGCTCTGACTTCGCTCACAGCTTAACTTGCAGTTTATCTGTCCATCCGGCTGTCCTTTCGTCTGTCCATCTGTCTGTCTCTCTGTTCTTCTGTCCATTTACTCAGTCGTCCTTTAGTCCTCAATGTTTATTTTTCCTTCCTACGTTTATAGGAATGCGTGTCCGTCATTCGTTTATTGCTTCACGTCTGACTTCAAATACAACAACAGCAGCAACACCAACACCAACAACACCAACAACAAATGCCTACAGCTACAACAACAATGACACCAACAACAATGCAGTTTTCTTAATATTCTTTAAACTTTTGACCGATTCACTGTATTCGCCACCACATCCACGAGTATTCTGAGGCACACTCTGAGGCAGCAGTCACTCAGTCATAATGACGATGATGATAGCGATATGGATAATGATGTTAATGATGATGATGACGATCTGTCTTGCTTCCGTATTTCATTCAGTGGCAGCCAGCAACTTCAGAGTCTCATGATTGGTTTTCACCAGCGATTACTTGCTCGAAGCATCTCTGAAGACATCCATGAAAACAGTCGAATAGACACACGGACAGAGAGAGATGGACAGAGAGTGAGACAGACAGTGAGACAGAGAGTGGGACAGAGAGTGAGACAGAGAGTGAGGCAGAGAGTGGGACAGAGAGTGAGACACGTAGTCAGAGAGGCAGACTATCGCTGGAGTCAGCTAGCGAGCGAGCGAGCGATCCATTCAACCAGCCAGTCAATCAACCATTCGTTTGTTCGTTCGTCGATCCATCCATCCATCCGTCCATTCATCCATACATCCATCCAACCAACCGTCCGTCTGTCAGTTTCTCTGTCTTCTCATATTTTTGCATTGAAATAAGTTGACTTGACTAACTTTAGCTTTAGTTTGATGTTTCTTTTGATGTCTGTTATTCGATTTTGTTGCTTGAAGTTGAGTTGTTTTCCTTCATCTTCTTTAGTATAGAATTCGTTGTTGTTGTTGTTGTTGTTGTTGTTGTTGTTCTTGTTGTTGTAGCGGCATCTTCTTCTTTAGTTAGCACATTGATCTAGCTAGCTTTTTGCATGATGTTAATATTGATGATCATTGATAATCGACATTGGCTGTGATCATGATCCTGATCATAATGACGATGGTGATCTTGATGCCGGTGCCGGTGTCGATGCCGGAGTCGGCGGCACTCATCTTGTTGCAGATGGTGTGAAGTTGGTTGTTTGCTGTCCGAGTTGATTGCTTTAAAGATTTTCTAGATGATGCTGCTGTTGTTGTTGTTGTTGTTGTTTTTGTTGTTGTATGAGTGAACGTACATTCCATCAAGTGTAAAAGTACAACAAACACATTGCATTTTACACTCTTCATTCTTTGCTCTTGCAATTGTTCGCTCTTTTATTTTGTTTGTTTTTTTTTTTTTTTGTTCCTTGGCATTTTCGATTTATTTCAATTTTAAACTCGGTATCGATAACGAATCGATTTTTTTTGATTCATTATTTTATTTAGTTACAAGTTAAAAGTTTCGTTCTTCCTGTTGTTGTTGTTGCTGTTATTTTTCTAGAAAATTCGGTTTTCGTTTCTTTCGTTTTCGAAATAGGATCGCTTGTGATCATTAAAATGCTCTCAATATTAATTATTTCTCATTCTTCTATGGTGGTTGTACAGTTGTTGTTGTTGTTTTTGTTATTGTGGCTTAAAAAGAATGCGAAACTAATTCAAAGGAATCTACGTATATGATCTGCGATCACACGATCACCGATCACTTTACATGGTTAGAAAACAGATCTAACTTAACTTCATTGTAGTTTTTATTTCTTCTTAAAAAATTGATTAATTATTATAATTTTCTTCATTACATTGTAATCTTTTCTTAAAATTAAACACACAATCGAAAAGATTTAAAATTTTCCTGCCTTGTGTATTTTCAATAGACGTGGTACTTGTATTTCATTGAGAAATTCTATCTTCTTAACAATAACTACGAGTATAACACCAACGATTTCAATATGAATTCCATAGAAATCGAAATACTTTCGTAATTTTAAGTTAACCGGTGATCACCTCAAAGTATCCGGTAACCAGTAACTGTAACAACGAGTATTTGCAACATTATTATGCAATCTTCGACACTTGCAGAGTAACTGCAAAGAATGTCGATGTATTTGATGCCGTCATATTGATTCGATTTTTAAATCAATCAGGCGTGAATTCACTCATTGATGTGGTATCCGCTTAATCTGGGATGTTGTTCAGTTAACTTTGATTTGGATGAGTTACTAGAAGTGACCGTAGACACACTCTTGAGAGGAATTGAGGGGAAAATAATTCGTTACGTAATAAAAAAATATCACAGTGATGTTCAAATGATGAACAAATGATGTACAGATGATGTAACGATGATGTAGCAATGAAGTACTGATGATGTACTGATGATGTGCTGATGATAATAGTCTGATGGTGATGTATGGATGATGTACCTTGTATTGTGATGTAGATTTAAGTACACTTTCAGTTTCTTAATTTAGGTCTTCTGTTTTGGTCTTAATTCATGTTCTATTTAACAACTGTAATCAATCTTTTATTAAATACTCATTCTTTTATTAAATATTCTTCATAAAAGTATTAAATTTAATTTCGAATATGAACATTAAATTTAGTATAATTTTTAAACAATCGAAAAAGATGTTAAAAACAATATTATTTCTCTAATAAAAAAGATCTAGACGACAAAAATAATAAAAATAAGCGTAATAATATTATAAAAATTAAATATAATAATAAAACAAAAACAGATTCTTTAATTTTAACAATCTAATAAAAATCCAAACAAAGTCTAATAATAAATAACTCTTAAATGTGATATAACGAGGTAAACAAATGAGTTCATTGAAATGAATAAATAAAACCAACAACAGAAAATGTCATCTCATAAATAACAAAAAGAAAAACAACAACAACAGAAAACAACGTCAACAGAGTGACAAGAAACCCACAAATTTAAAAATTTTGCATGTTTAACTTTTAACAGAGACATAAATTATGCAGAGGAAAAGCAAATAAGACAACAACAAGGAAAACGTAAAAAGAAAAAGTAAAAAAAACGGTAAAAGAGTAAAAAAGAAAAGAGGGGAAAAATTTAAAAGAAAATTGAAACAGGATCAAAAGCAAACACGAAGGAAAAGAAAACAATAAATAAAAAAAAATTATAAATATAAAAAACAAGAACAGAAACAATAAATACAACATCAAAATAACAACTACAACAACATTTGAAGCGGCAAAGCGTATAAAAAAGAAATGCTGATGCTGCTGCTGCTTCTTCTTCCTTTTCTGAACCCGTAGCAGCCTTAAAAACCGATGTTTAGAAGACAAGAAAATTTATTTTTAATTTAAGTACGAGTAACAAGAAGAACAGCAGCAAGAAGAAGAAGAAGAAGAACCCGGAGGCGCACAATAACATGGAGAACAACATGTCATCAGCAACAACAACAGCAGCAACAACAACAGCAGCAACAACAACACCAACATCAGCAACAACAACATCAGCAGTACCACCACCAATAACAACAACAACAATCGAGGCGGCCGCAGCGGCTTCAGTGCCGGCGGTGCCGCGTACAGCCAATTTGCTGGCATGCAAACAATGGTGGCGAGTCTGCTTCTTGTACGGCGACCAGCAGAAGTACTATCGACAGGTTTACAGCAAAGCGGCTGCCCAACGATTGGCATTATCGACAACAACAACAACAACAACAGCAACAACGAACGATGAAGCCACCGCTACTGATGTGGCTTCTGTTGGTGGTGGTAATAATAATGGTAGCAAACACCACCACAACAACAACAACAACAATCGCAAAATTATGGGCAACAACGAAAATGACAACAACAACAATGATTACGATGATAGCGTTGAAGATTTTATCGCTGAAGATTACTTGGAAGGTGATTCGGCCGATGAAGAAGCATCGCTATCGGCAACAGCAGCGACAGCAACAGCGACAGCGACAGCGACAGCAACAGCAACAGCGACAGCGACAACGATTGCCTCACAAGCGAAACCACCCGATAAACACAAAACGAAGGCGGACACTAATAAAAAGTGTCGCGTGAGCAAGAAAAAGGATGCAACCGCGCCATCGTCGCAGCAGCCGCCGGTGCCGCTCTTTCCCGCCAAATGCCATACGAGTGCCGCAACCGGCTTCGAAACGTCGCCGCAGCGAAAGAGTAAAAAACTCCTGCGATCGCTGCGAGTCGGTTCGATCAGCTCAAAGAAGAAGCAACAACAAGCACAGCAACGTTCAGTGTCCAAAGAAATGAGCAACAGCTTGAAACCGTTTCGTCGTAATCCTTTGGAATCATTGCGTCATCTCGGCTTCACGTCGCCACCTCGATTCCAAACAAAGGACGAGGCCACCAAAACGAATGCCAAAGTGACCGTCCTCGATGATCCTTTCCTCTTCGGCATCGATGCCGATCATTTGGGTGACTTAATTGAAGGCCGTCGAAAGCAGTATCCACGCCATCAGACGGAGCACATCACAAGCTACTTCAATGTGCACGCTGAGACGAGCCAACCGACGGGTGATGCTGGTGGTGCCCCCCGCGATGCGCAGGATTTCAGTCATCATTTTCCAGCGGCTCCATCAACACCGGAGCAGCAGCCAAAGCAGCAGACTGAATCGCTGTCGTTCGGTGTACAGACGGAGCTCGAAATGAAGCCCGCTCTGCCTCCGAAAAAGCGAGCCGCCTGTTTTGAGGACGACGATTTCAGTGAACAGCTGCAGTTGAGCGAAAGTGATTTGAAGTTCCTGAATCTGAACCTGCGCAACCGCAGCCTGCCGCGCAGCATGAAACCCTGTCGAGATCCGCACGACATCAGTTTCACCTTCAGCGAAACGGAACGGAATGAAAACGGAAACGGAAGCGAAACAAGGCTGAGAAGAGAGGCGAGTGAAGCGGGAAATTCGAATGAAGAGTAAGTAATTCATACAATAATCAAAATCAATCTATTTTTTTAACTTAGTTTGAAATTTCAAACAAAAGTTTGTCTCTTAAGTCTTTTGTTTCTGTATCTTTCATTATTATTTTAGAGTATTTTTTACATTTTACATTATAAAAATGTGAAAAATAAACGAAAATTGAATGGATGTAAATTAAAAGAGGTTTACAATATCATTCAAAAATAGAAAAGAGTTAAAAGAAAGCTTTGGAAGCATTTAAAATGAAACCAAAAATTATTTGTTTTGAAATTTTATAGAAAAACAAAAAAAATATAAGACTATCAAATGTAAGAGGTACGATATTACGTCTTAAATCGATAACGCATTACGTATATTTTTGTTATACAGCGTAGAGACTTCATTTACATGAGCCATGAATTGATTGGAGTTGAGTTAAGTGAAGTGTCCGTATTTGATTGTTGTTGTTGTTATTATTTTTGTACAACGAGTGTACAAAAACAAAGAAAAACAACAACAGCACCACTCCTAAGTGAACAACCACGCAACCCTCCCACTCTGAAACTACAATAAAAGTGAAAAATTCGTTGTACGTTGAACAGATTGCGATAGAAGCTTAGAAAACACAATATATACATTTTTTACTCGAAACAGAAACACAATTCATTATCATCGATCTTTTTACCATATTTTTGTGTTAATTTTTATGTTTTTTGTCTACTTTTTTACTCATTGTAGATTACTTTCTAGATTTTTGTTACTTTCTGTAGATTTTTGTTAATTTTTGTAGATTATTTATTATGTTTTGTATAACTTTCTTTGCTTATTTTCTTTGTTCACTTTTCTTTAATTTTTCTCCGTTTTATGGTATAATTTTTATCAATTTTCTTTAAATATTTATTAAAAATTGTACTTTTATTCTTGCTACTTTCTATAAATTTAGCTTCTGCAGTTTTGCTTGCTTTTTTCCATTTTTTCTAATTTTTATTAAAAGTCTTTCTTATTTACAATATTTGCCTTTCTTTTTTTCTGGTTTTTACTCCAACACTTCTTTATTTTAGTTTCTTGTCGTTGTTACTGTTTTCAATTTTTTTGTTTTTGCGTGTTTTTGTTACCCAGTAAAGTGATCTTTCGTCGCAGCGGATGTGGTTGGCTGCGGTACTCCTCGGTACCTGGGTGCATGTTACACGGTGCTCACTGAAGCAGCGTGCGTTTTAAGTGCGTCTGACTGCGCATGCTTAACAACTTTAAGCAGCGTGTCTGAAATTCAAAGCGTTCGATGCGTTGTAATGCTTAAAGTAGTTTCATGTCAAGTTTTCTGGAAAAAAATTAAGAGATAAAAAAGGCCGAAGCTGTTGTATTTTCACTCCTTTCCTTAAAGCGTCCTGTGTTCGTTTTTTTTTTGTTGTTCTTGTTGTCTGTTTCTGCTTTGTTGATTTTGCGGAATTGTTTTCTTCTTCTGGCGCGTTGCGGTTACTCAACGCATTGAATGCGTGTCCAACGTGTTCAGTGAGTCGCTTTTTGCGCCGACGCCGCCGCCGCCGCCGCCGACTCGACACCGTCGCTGCACTTCAGAGGCTTTGTTCTGTCCTTCGGTTCGTGTTGCATCCTTCGAAGTCAATCATTCGTCATCATTCACGTTGCAGGATGTTTTTTATTCTCAGTTGGTGGTGATTTTTTGTGGCCCCTTGAATTGTTTAGCATCCGCACTCACTTAAGTTATGCGTTGCGAGGAGTTCTTTTGATTTATTTTCCGTTTAAATTATATTTAAATTGACTTCAGTTGACTTCAGCTGACAGTTGGGATGGTTAATTTGCAAATTGATGCAGTCACTTGATTGAGTGATGCATATTTTTTACATTGCATTAAGATTTATTTCAATTTTTTTGTTGATTATTTTGATTTTTTGTATTGATTCACTGAATTATATGAAGAAATACAGAAATAGAACTCATATTGATATCACTTTGAAATCATTTTGATATTACTTTGAATACACTTTAAAATCATATTTAAATCACCCTGAATTCAAATCATTGAGGTTCAAAGACATCAAAAAAAGGTTGCCTACAAAATAAAAAGACTTGAGTCACGAACTCGTTTTTTGATTTTGCTTCTTTAGAGAATTCCACGAATTTCGACATTGCTTTTGATCAAAAATTGTTCAAAATACTCTCGAAAAAGCACTCAAACTCAAGTTTCCATGGCTTTAATATTTCGTATGTTCTTTTTAGCCTCCAATCGGTTTAGTTTTCTTTACAATCAATCTTTTTGTATGAATTTTTTTACCTTTTCATTGCTTTTGCTCTGCTTTTAGTTTCGATTTATATTTTGAAGTCCCTTTATTCGCGTTTCTTTGTAGTGATTCGATAAAAAAGGAGAACTCAGACGCTCATCGCTTTAATTCCATGATTATGAGGTATCAACATGATTCAAGGTATCAGAAAATGATTGCTACTGTTGAATGATAATTTTGCTGCTGTTGTTGTTGTTGTTGTTGTTTTTCTTGTACCTGTTGTTAATTTAAGAAAATCCAATTTTTTTTAAATAACTTTTTTTTCTCCTCAAAGCATTCATTATGATGATGAGTTGTGGTTTATTTTTGTCTTTGTTCGGTTGTTGTTGTTGTTGTTCCAATTAAATTATATAATCATAAGATAATTAATAATAATAACAGAGTCAGAAGCCACAACAACAACAACAACAACTAAAACGAGAACAATCATGTGAACAAGAACAAGAACAAGAATTACAAAAACAAAAGCAGAACTTAAGGCTTCATTTCAGTTGAAGCTGCGTAAAATGATTATAAATAAAAATAATCGAATAAAAAATAAAATCATACTGAAAACAACAACAACGATTGCTACTTGTTTTAATGTTTGTGTTGCAGACACACAGAATAATCATCAACACGCAGGCGACGCTGCGGGCAGTCGACGTGAATCGCGACTCCTCAGACGATTCTTCAGACCGCTCTTCGAATGGTTCTTCAGATAACTCCTCAAAACAAGTGATTTTTTTCTACTTTTTTTGCAAACGTTTGAATGAACGATTATCTTCCTGTTTTTTTTCCTATTTTTTATCTTTCATTAGCTATTATGTGCATTTATTGTTGTTGTTAATTTGTTTGTTCCTCTTCTTCTGTCCTCTTCATTTAATATTTTTTTTAATTTATTTATTTACATAATTCTTAATTTGATTTGATTTGATTTTGGATTTTATTCTTCTACTTCTTCTACTGTTCCATCTTCTTTTTCTCCCGTTTATTGTTCAATTCTAACAGAAGTTCTTTTTTCATTTCATTTCATTTCATTTCATTTTCATTTTCTTTCATAAATCATCCCGGCCACATTCTCGTTTTCATACATTTTCTTATCTTTTCTTTCCTTTTTTGTTTTTCTTCTTTCTTTTTTTGATTTTTCCGATCCGAACAGATAAATGTTGTTCTTTATTCTCTTTTTTCACTGCATTTTTTACTTGATCGATGCACTATTTTTTGATTTAACATACAATCGAAAGCAGATTTTATCCCTTTACGAATGAATTCAGTTCATGATCCATTTATTCATTCATTGATTCATTCGCTCGCTGATTTTCTTTTTTATTCGTTTTTTCCATTTCGATTTTCGATTCTTATTATGTTAATTGAGAAAAATAGAGAAAGAATAACAACAACATCAGTTAGAAGCAGAAAATGAAGAAGAAAAAACAACAACAACAATGATCATTACTTCAAAAGTTCAATGATTCCTAAATTTGAATTAAATTATCTTAAAAAAAAAGCTACATTATGAACAACGAGCAAAGAATCAAGTTTCTTGCTTAAGTCTTTCATATTTCTTCAGTGATTTCTATGAAAAAAGATGTTATTTTTTATAAAAAAAACTCATTCCTTCGCTGTTTCTTAAAATTACACGATATAAAATATTAAAATCAACAAATTTAATATACAAAAAACATTGGAATAAAACAATAATAAGCAAAATGTAATAAAAATAATAATGAATAAGAACAAATACAAGAAAATAAAATTAGATATTGCGTTAAATTTAACTAGCCTTTTCTATGTAATAATTTTTGCTTTTTCTTTTGCTTTTTAATATCAATAAACTACATTTAAGAGCAAAACCTCCACGACGTTGAGATGGTGAGTCAAAACATTTACAGCGCCCGCAAAAAAGTGTTTCCATTGACAGCTCGTAGGTTGGAGATACGAAAAACTGCGCCAAACACGCATTCGGCTCAGCATGAAGTCGATTGAGAAAAAAGGAGCGACATTTCAAAGAGTGACTAACAAATCAGATCACATCGAAGACATCGCTTCGAATCGAAATCGTTTATGAACGGCAATGAATGTGTGATTGGATGGAAAAAAGGAAATCATTAAAAAGGTTAAAAGAAAAGCGAGAGAAAACAACTGAATTTAGTGTATCGTCCTTTTGACTTGAGTACAATTTTACACGAATTCGGTTTTTTGTTATCCTTTTTTCTCCATTCTTCTTGTTTTGCATACCGTAATTAGTACAACAAGAAAATATCGTTGTAGTTGTTGTTATGTTGAGAATGTTCCTTTTTTTCGAGGCCGGTTTTTTTAACATGAAAGCAAGCAGAACATCAGAGCAGAGTATCAGCAACGAAAATAATAACAACAACGACGCATGAAGCACAGGGGCCACTAGAAAGAGGAAGGCGACTTTTAAACGGTCAGAGGAGCAGAAGGATCAGGGAAGTTAGGAGCGTTAGGAGCCTCCGACAGCGAGTCGATCCATCGAAGAGACGCATCACAAAATTATGACTTCTTAAAGTCGTTTCTTCTTTTAAAAATAACAACAACAACAACAGTAATAATAATGAAATAATGAACAAATTTAAATAAATCAAAGTAGTTGTTGGCTTTGAGTACTTCTGCTGTGTATGCACACATGAGAGTACCATCGTAAACAACAACAACAAAGAAACAAAATCATGGGTGCCGTCGCTGTTTTTTAATTTGACTGCCACATCCAGCAACTCTTGTTTTTTTATCCTCTCAAACTTCTTATTATTTGTCTCTTGATTTTTGTTCCTTTTGTTTTTGTTTTCTTTGTCGCTTGTAGCAGAATGTTAAAAAATAAAAAAATTGTTGGGTTTTTTTTTCGCTATTTTGCATTTATAATTAAAGTGCAGTGATTGCTTATGTTGTTGTTGTTGTTGTTGTTGCTGTTGCTGTTGTTGTTATTAATACTGACGTTGGTGTTCTTCTTCATCTTCTTTTTATAATCTTTTTATATTTTTTGTTGTTTCTTGTTGTAGTTGTTGTAGTTGTGGTTGTTTTCCTTATTGTTGTTGTTGTTGTCTGTTTTTTTGTTGCTAATCTTTTATTATTGCTTGTCTCATGTTTTTTACGCGATTCATTTAAAGGACACTCCCTTTAATGGGTCATATATTATCCAAGGCATGGTAATGTGCTTGTCCATGATGTTCTTCTTCTTCTTCTTCCTCTTCTTCTTGTTTTTTTCTTCTTCTCTTCTTTCTTTTTTTTTTTGCTGTCTCGCAACAATTTGTTTGAAAACTTTTTCTCGTTATTTTTTTGTTATTCTTCTTATGGTTATTTTAATCACTTACCTCTCATAGTCTTCCTCTTCTTACCTCTTCTTCTTCTTCTTCTACTTGACTTGAATCTTGAAAATTTACAGCTTGTAAAAATCCAGCACCAAAAAAAAACGGAGAAGAAAATCTCATAAATGTTTATTTATGTCTCGAGTTTTATTGTCAAGAATCAATGATGACTTTTCTTAGTTTCAGTTTTCTTTTTCTTCGTGTATTTCCGCGTATTCTTCTTCATTCTTCATTCTTCTTCTTCTTTTCTTTTTTCATTCCTTAACAGTCTTTTTTAATAGAAAATTACTTGGTAGTAAAAATAATTTAAGGACCCGAACAGAGTAAAGTTAAAAGTCAAAGTTTAATGATTACTTAAATTAAATTGAATCGACTTTAATTTGTGTTGCATTTTTGTTGTTGTTTTGTGCTTTTTTTCCCATTTTATTATCAGTTATTTTATGCAATCATTAAATTGAATACTTAAAAAATACTTAATAATTAGATAATAAGTAAAAACGTGAAATATCTCTGAATATTCTAGAATTGTAGATCTAAATTTAGTAAATTTAATGTAAATGGTTAAAATATTATAAATTTTAACAAAGTTTATTGAAATTATGTTGAATTATTCAAAACTCTCGCATCGCAAGTTTTTCTAAAAACGCTTTTCTGCGGAATTCCTTTTCTGTCACTCAAAAAAACTAAAAATTGCTCACTTTTTCCAAACCTGATCAATTTTCAATCTGATCAGAATTACATCGAGAATGTATGCTGAGTGCGGCGACTCGTGTCTCGGCTGTTAATGGCCACAATTAAGTCACAAGATTCCGCTGGGGTTCAGCCGCCTCCGAACGAACTCAATCCGTGTTTGACGCTTGAAAGCACCATCATCAACACCCGGTTTTTATTTAATTAAAATGTTTAAATAACCCCCCCCGAAAACCGGCAACTACAGCTACGGAAAAGAAACCAAATCAACAGCAACAACGATGACAACAACAACGATGACAACAAGCACTCTACACGCTTTGAAACGTTATTCAATCGGAAAAAATAATCTGCTACTGATTGAAAAACAAGATTTTCCAAGATGCAGTGCACTTAATTAAACACACACAACGAGGGAGGAGGGAGGGAAGGAGGGGCGGGAGGGGGAATCGTTTGGAGAGAGTGGGAAAACGGAGATAAGAAACTAAAAGAATATTTCTTGATTATTATAAAAGAATCTTAGATTTAAGATTAAAATAAAGCTTGTCAATCGTCAATAAACAAGTTTAATCATTGAGCCGGAAAAACGGACACGCTTACGTTGTTGTCCTCCGCAACCTCCGCAGCTAATCCTGTGGCTTCTTAAGTGTTAATTAATTGAAAATATATTAAAGCGAATGTGTTGGCAACCGTGTGTGATCTCATACAAGTCAGTTTCTGTGTCTATCTTTATACGAAATACGTACACATGTCTCTCTGTGTGTCTGTGTGTGTGCGTCCATGTGTGTGTGTGTGTGTTTGTGTTTGTATAGAATTAACAGGAATTATTTTGCTAAGTGCTTTCATAACCCGCAAAGTGATTGCTTTGCATTTACAGTGACACGCTGTAGTAAAAAACGTTCGAAACACTCGGCGTTCGACATGAATTATTAGGAAATGAACCAAGGAACAACAACAACAACAACTACAGCAACAACAACACCAACAACAACAATTATTTATGAAAGGATGTGCCAACCAGTAAAAAATATTTATGGTTATTTAATGTTCTAATCTTGTTGGTTGCTGGCACCAGAAGAAGAAAAAGAAGTCGACGATGATGACGTTGAAGTCGATTATGCGACTTTTTTAAATGGTTTCAATAAATTATATTAATGATAATAACAATAAATTAAACTATTAATTATAAGTATAAATTACGCTTGAAAAATGGTATAAATTATTTAATTATTCTTTATCAATCGCCTTCTTTTTAATAGAAAATGAAGAAAAACACGAAGAAAGTACAAGAGTGGAAAAAGAAATTAACAACAAAGAGTATAAAAAGTTAAAGTGAATAAAAATGCGTACAAAATTTAATTAATCCAAAAATAGTTGCAATTAAAATGATGAATCTTTAAAATATTGATGAAGTGATGAAGTTTTCTTGATTAGTGATGAATTTCTGAAGTCTTTTTCAACATTTTTATAGGATTTAAGTTCGATTTAAGAATTTTTTTAGAACTTTTTATGCATTTTATGCATTTAAAAAAGTGCATTTCATGAATCTGAAGTATTTTGCTATATAACAACATTAATTATCATATAAAATATGACATTTTTGATGAATTTTGAAACCTTGATAACTTTTGACTTTGATGCTTGATATCTGCAATGAAGTTTGAAGTGAATTTTTTCAATATTCTCATGAAGTTTTGGAAGTTAAGCGAAGTATGATGAATTTCTAAAGTATTTATGATAAGTTTTTTTATGAAAATTATGACAGATCCTAACATTTATTATTTTAATATTTTCTGTTATGTTGCTTATAATTCACTATAAACAGCTCATGAATAATTTTCTCTTTTTTCTATTTTCAGGTAAGTTTTCAAGCTGATGTCCGATTTAATACAAATGAGTATGTAAACAGAGACTAAATAAATTTCATTATTTAAAGAATATCAAATATTATTCAAATATTCCTAAAATATTCTTCAAACCCACACAAATGCAGTTACCGAAAAAAGCACTTCAATTGCGTGGTTACTGAAGTGACCACGCTGCGGTGTCTGGAGACAGCAGCTAAAAAAAATAAGAATCCTTAACACGCAGCTTAGAAAATCAAAGTATTTATTGTCAGAAGGAAGCAAAAAAATATGTTGTCTCTCCTTCCCTGATCCTCCACTGAGGAGGATCCTCCCCTGAGGAGGTTCTTCGCGCTGCTTGAGTCAGCCGTCGAAAGTCAACTTCTTGTCTAAATTTTGAGGTGATCTCTTTTTGATAAATAAATTTGAAATATTCATGTCATGATCGGTGTACAATAAAACGGAAATCACCAGCAGCATCGAAACCAGCAGCACCAAGGAAAACAACCGCAGATTTCTTTCGGATTCCCTGAGGAGAGAACGCTTCATTTAAAGTTTAGAGGAGGCTCTTCAAGTGATCTCATCTACCTGATAATTCTTCAGAATTTCACGATGTTTGAGGGTTTCCGATGATGGGGATCTCCTTCTGCGTCGACTGAGATCTCTCTTCAAGGATCTTCCTCTTTCTTGCTGCATTGCCATCGTATTAAAAAACTTGGAATCCTTTTTCTCTCGTGTTGTCAACGTTTAAAAAGTGCACAAAATAAAATGTAAAAACTTGAATGCACATCCACGAAAAACTACAAATCAAATAAAATATCTTGCTTCAAAATCCAGAGAAAACTAAGAAATAAAATTTTTCAAAAGTCAAATTTTCTTTTCAGTACAAAAATTTTTAAATTTCAAAAAAATTCTCATTTTTCATTTATGAATTTTTGTCACTACTTTCATAGAATACAAACTCGTTTATTTTTTATTTGTGTACAGTGTTTATCAGTAACAACGAAAGACTTAAGACTTTAAAAAAAAAACAGAACCACAGCATTTTAAAATTCGAAACATATTCGTTCACAATTTCTATGAACAAAAAAGGGTCTCATGTGATCGAGAGCCACGAAGGAGCCACATTCGTATGCTGATGAGTACCCCAGGAGACAGATGAAGACGGTAGTTAAAACCGAAAAAACAACAACAAAAACTAAACTATAGGGCCCCTCGTGCGGAGCCGGAATAAAAAGTAACAACAACAACAACGAAGAGTCTACCACGTCTACCACGAATCATAATAATAAAGAAACAAGTTTCATAAACATGCGAATTAGTTGCAGTTTTCTGGTTCTAGATTTTGCTGTTGTCACTGTTGTAGATTTTGTTGCTGTTGTCACTGTTGTAGATTTTGTTGCTGTTGTCACTGTTGTAGATTTTGTTGTTGTTGTCACTGTTGCAGATGTTGTTGTTATTCTTGTTGTTGTTGTTGTTGTTTTTCTCCCTTCCCTAAAGAATGAGTTTGCACAATTTATAAGCTTCGTCTGCTTGATCTTCATTTACTTAAATGTTTCATTTCTGAGCAGTCAATTTAACTGCATTCCGAGGGAGAGGGAAAGGAGAGGAAGAGAGAGAGAGAGAGATACACGGAGAGTGGACACAAGAATGTCAAATACAAAAAAATTACCCGATTACAAAGTAATTCTTTGTTCCTCGTTTTCGTCCCGTCTCTCGACAAGCTTCTAGATTCTTCTTCGAATTCCATTTCTTTCCTCTTTTTCCTGTTTATATTCTGTACTTTTATTTTCTTTTTCTTGGCTTTTTCTTTAAAAAACCGCCAAACGACAGGGACCAAAATACTCGGAATACTTCTTTCCTTTCTGTTCGGTCTCTCTGTTGGCCATTACATTTGGTTGTTGTTGTTCTTGTTGCTGTTGTTTCTTTCATGTCCAAGAAGAAGTGTGAACTTCTTCACGAATCGGAATTCAGTCGCTACGAGTTGCTTTTTAGTTGCTTTCGTTACGCAAAAAGAGGAAAAAACGGAACTGGAAACACGTGCTGCAAACAGACGACAGAAAACAGACGACGACGACGACGACGGATTGGCGCAGAGAAGAGTTGAATGGCGAAGAAGTCCAGCAAATAAAGTTTTTAAAAAGGGTTCCTCCGATGTGTTTCCTGCACCTGCCACAAAATATACGGTTTCTTAATCGGACGCGGACTGTTGCACGGGTGCAGGTTGAAAGTATTGAAGAAGAAGCATATTCAAGAAACAATGACGCAAAAATGGAACGAAATTGACTCTAAAAACGTATTCATTTATTAACCATTCTTCTAGTATTTATTTTCAGTTACATTTCTGAAGATAACTTTTGTGAGTTTGTGTCTGAAGTCTTTCGTCATCTGAATTTTACGCTTGAACTTCGAATTTATGCAAGAAAAAACCGTTAATTTAAGAAAACTTAATCAATAACAAGAACAAACTTCTAAAGAACTCTTTGAGACTCAATAAAAAAAGAACAGAAACAGAAAAAATATCAACAACGGCGTAATGATCAACAGCAGAAGTATTGATATCAGTAACAAGCAGCAACATCTACAAAAACAACAACATTATCAAGAAAAATAACAACATTATCAACAAGAATAACAACAATAACAATAACAACAACAACAACAACAACAACCGTTGCTGATGCGTTGCGTTTCTTTTTATCGATCGATTTTTTTGTTGTTGTCGCTTCTGACATCGCAGTCATTCATTCATTTATTAAAGTTTTTTTTTTTTTCTAATTGATTGAATATTAAATTTTGAACGAGTTGCTTGAAGAAGAAGAAGAAATTCAATTGATTGATTCTTTCCGCTTAAAGAACGACATGTTTTCGATGATCTAAAATTTGAAATATTAAAGAAATCATAGCAGATAAAAGAAAGAAAAGAAAAGAAAATAGAAAATTTAATCTACTCGCACATGGGTGCAAAAAAGAAGAAGAAGAAGAGGAAGAAGAAGAAGAAGAAGAATAAGAAGAGGATGGAGAAGTGGAGGAATGCTATGAAGGGGTCGAAGAAGTGCTCCTCGCAGATGCTGTTGGTGTTGTTTTCATTTTTGATGTTTTGCTGGTTGTTTTGTTGTTGTTGTTTCTATTTATGTTCCTTGGTTTTGTTGTTGTTGTTGCCATCGTTGTTGTTGTTGTTGCTACTCTTGTCCAACGCATTTATTAATTTTTCCGCGCTTAAATGAGTGCAAACGCGCGATGAGAGTCCATCAAACAGTTAAAAACACGTAACAGTTTTCTAACTGGATTTTATGGCATACATGTGAATTGGTGTGAATTTATGTGTGTGTGTCTGTGTGTGTGAGTGTGTCTTTGTGTTTGTGTATGTTTGAATGTGTTTTGATGCCTCTGGCGTCTTCTTAATTGACTCAGTACGATGCGCGTTGAGATGTTTTCATTTGAAGTCATTCAGTTTTGTTTGATTCCTTTTTCTTTATATTTTTATCATTTCAACATTTCTGCATTTTTTTTAGTTCTTTTAGTTATCTGTTGCTCCGTTCTACTAAATCAAATCCCGTTAGAATGGTAAAATTTGTCGATTAACCACGACAGATTGATGAAAAATAAATCGGCGGGGAGTAGAGTAGAGTTGAGGGGAAAAGAGTTGTGGAGGTGGAGGGGGGGGGGGGCGCAGGAAGGAGGAGGACCCGAAGTGGAGTGGAGCAACGGAACTACACTGAAATCGATTGCTAAAGTGGTCAAGTAGTCCAGTTGATCGAATTAAGTAACCAGTTTTTAAGGTTGTCAGTTGAAATTTAAAAAAAAAAACGTCGATGAGTGGTTGATAAGAAAGAAGAAGAAGTAGAGGAAAATTAAGAAGGAAGCTTAGAAAGAGAAAAACGTCGAAAGGCGCAAGAAATTCTTCCGGTTTTCTTTTTTATGAGACCACAGAAATGAACTGATTCACATGAATCAGGTTAATTTTCCTGACCGAAGTCCAAATCGATGCTGTTTAGAAATCTCTATAATGTGACCTGATAATCGATTTACGGGTATCACAAACAGAAAGTGGAGAGAAAGAAGAAGAAGAAGGCGAAGAAAATCCTTAAAGAATGCATTCCATTTCCGCCATCACTGTGTTGAGTATCACCAGAAACATGTGATGGCGATGTGAACAATCGATTGTCCATGTGAACAAAATGAGGGAAAGGAAACTCTGTCATTTAAAAACAACAACAACAACAACAACATGCGATGGAATTTTGCAGGTGACACAACTCATGTGTAGAATGTGGTCAACAATTAAAACTGGCGGATACTTTTTTGCATCCGGCACAAACGATGACAATAACACAGGAAGGAAGAAGAAGAAGAAGAAAAACCAAAACCGACAGCAGAAAGCAACATGGCAACATGTGTAGCAATAACAACAACAACAACAACTAAAAACAACTTACAACTTGCAACCAGCAGCTAAAAGAACAACTCGAACAGCGTCAAATGATTATAATTAGAAGCCAAACAACAACAACAACAAAAATTACGTAAAGCTTATATTATGAACCGTATTAAAAGCCGCCACTTTAAAGACCATTACAAGGTGCAACAACAACAGCAGCAACAACAACAACAGCTGTTGTGAAACCGTTGTCCGTCTGTTTCTCTCCTTTTCCCTCTGTCTCACTCTATCTCTCTCTTTCTCTACCCCGCCTTTTCTTACTCATTTTGGGACAAGAGAGGGAGAGTGAGAGAAAAAAGATATGTACTAAGATATTAAAAGTATAAAAAACATCAGCAAAAAAGTGTAGAAAAAGGAACAAAGAAGAGAAAAATTAAATGAAACTAAAGTTAAAATATATTTTCTTCTTCTTCTTTGTTTCCATTCTTTAAAAGCGTTTTCTTCTGAAAAGAAAAGAATATTATTTCTAATGTGTCTCAAAAATGTCTCTGAGATGAAATTCCAAGAGAAGTCATCATCATCATCACCATTTTTATGAGTCACCATTAAGAACAAAAATTAAAAACACGTTGTGAGAGAAAGAGCAAGAAGTAAGAAGGAAAAGAAAGAGAAGAATACGAAGGAAGAAGAAGAAGCAGAGGTTGTACACTTGTCTGGACAGAAAGCCAACGAGAAGAGATGAAAATAAAATAAAATGAAAATAAAAGCTTCTTCAAGTGCTGTCTTCTATCAATTTATAGGAATGTACAAAAAATCAAATGCGAAGGAAGAAAGGAAAAGAAGAAGAAGAAAGAAGAAAAAGAAGAAGAAGAAGGAGACAAAACTATATCCCAGACTTCTTCAATTATTGTAGTTTGCTTAAATTTCCAGAGAACTTTACTTTATCCACAGAATAACCAATTCTTCTGGCGAAGCTGTCCATCATCAACATCCTCACCATCGCCACCATCATTATCATCGCCATCATTATCATCGCCATCATCATAATCATGCTTATCATCATCGTCATCATATCCATCTCTTTCTTTTCTCTCTTCCCCTCCATATTCGTTAATTCCGCTTTTAATGCTTCTTCAAAATTCTTTATTAATTCACCTTAATTCAGCCTGAGCGACGACTTCCATAAAATCGGTTGCAATTTGTGACAATTTGTCACGAGTGCGCCATTTAAGGATCACTCATTTGTTCTGTCATTTTTGCTCTGTCATCTTAACTCATCATCATCTCTGCGCTGTTCAGGGACATTAAAAAAATCTCCGCTTCCAAAAAGATTTTTTCTCAGTCATTCAAGAAGTCACTCGTTTAGTCGTTTAGTCGATTAGTCTTTCTTCTTCCTCTTCCTCTGCTTCTTCTTCTTTTTGGTCCCTGTCTTATTTTCTTCTGCGGCGGACAATCTTAAAAAATTTCATAGCAACGTGAATGGGTGCCACTCATTAATGACAGCAACAACAACAACAATGACAACGCCTTGAAATTCTTATGGACAACATCTCTCTCCCTCTTTTTCTCTCTCACTCTCTCTCTCTCTCTCTCTCTCTCTCTCTCTCTCTCTGATTTCCTGCTGTTTGATGGTTTCGTGTGTTTGTTTTTCTGTTCCGTTGTTTTTATTTTAAACTTTTTAGTAGCATGTCGAAAATTCGTCGGGTTTCTGTTTGTTTTCTAGTCATTTCATATTTTTTACAAGGATAATCAAATCTTTGATCGCCATTTTTAAGTGTAATTTATGTAGATAAGGAAAAGACACCATAAAGACTCTGTGAGTAGAGAAGGAGGAGGAGAAGAGAGGAGTATAGGAGAGGAGGGGCGGTTTCTGAGTATTCAAAACTCTTCAAAAATTTGACGAAACTTTAAAACTTAACGATGAATCTTATCTTTAGAAATGAATGACTGACTGACCGATTGCATGTAATGAATGATTGAATGCTTTCATTGACAGCCGTTCGATCGACCGACCATTTTTTATGACCAACGATTTTAACGATTTTAAAGAGCGAGCGACTTCAATCGAAGGTCTCAAAATGACGAACATCTGAAGAAACCCACTAAATTGATTAAATATTCGGGGGACCAACGACCCCGACACTTTTTTACGATGTGCCTGAATTTAAATTGATTTCTAACTTGAGTTAAATTTATTGGCAAGCTTCTCATTTTCGATATTAAAGAAGAAAGAAAGAAACACGAATGTTTATTAAAACAGTGGCATCATAAAAACGAGAAAAAAGCAATAAAAAAATGGAATAAAAAACTTTTCTATGGCTGCAAGAAAACTGATAAAAAACCGAACGAAAATACGACTATTTTATTGCTTTATAGCTTTTATTATAGCCTTCAAGCTTCAGCTGAGGCTTCGGACTTGAATAATTTTATTAACACGAACAACGAATCGTTGCGGATTCACCACCAACAATTAAAATGGTGACCATAACAAATCATAAACTCTGCCAGAAATAAAAGAAGCACAACCAACGGTCGGCAACACTGTTACGCAGCAGTGTTGCCCCTGTGAGAGCTGCACATAATAAAAATAAAGAAGTTGAATTTCGCCAAATAAAGAAATCACACAAAACAAAAAAACAACAAAATAATAAAAGAGCTTTCGTTGAAAAAAATGCCATAAAAGTGAGCAGAGTTCGCTGTAGTTTCGTACATTAAAGTGGCCAACTTCTGAAATTTCGAAAGCTGCAGGGAGCAATTTTAATCCTAACAATTGTTGTTGCTGCCAGCAATGTTTTTACAACCAGCCATTTGTAGCCTGTTAGCGATAAAGAGTCGAAAGTAAAAAGAAGGATAACAAGGAAAACATTCAAGCAAAAACTGCTGGATATGGAAAAAAAATCAAAAAATCCCATGAAAAAGCAATTGCACTCAACTACCAGCAGAGAACAAGCAACTACTGATCACAATCCACAAAAGATCGACATCATCACCGCCGCAGATCATAATCACCATCGGTAGACAGATCATAATCATCACCATTTACAATAAACATCAGATCATAATTATGAACAGATCACAAGGCAAAACAGATTGAAATCATTGCCAGATCAGCATCATCGCCAGATCACCATCACCACCAGATCAAATCACAATAAACTAGAATAACCAAATAAGAAGTCACAATAAACACCGCATCGCAATCACATCAGATCACCATCAGATCACCATCACCAGCAGATCGTAATCACCAACAATCACAACAAACAACAGTGTATATCGTCATCAGATCACATTTAATAACATCTCACAACCAGATCATCATTAGATCTCGATCTTTAGTATCAGCAACGATCACCAGGTCACTCGTAACCGTCATCAGCTTGTGATCTGAACGTCACCACAACAGATCCAAGTTATTTTCCGATCGTATTCGTCGTAGTTAACTCAGGATCGTTATCTTCTCGAGATCGTAATTACAGTTGCTATTACCATCAACTTGAAGTCATTGTCCACTACAATCAACAATCACCATCATCACTCTACTGATCACCATCACTTGAAATGAGAATCATCACTGATCACTTCCTTCTCTTAGATTACAGAACTATAACGTGCTCATCCATGATCATCATCGACATCGTTATCATCATCATCATCATCATAATCAGCGTTAACATCATCATCATCTTCATTTTCATCGGGAAAAGTTTTTCATTTTAGAAATCAAATCAATTCAACTCAATTCAATTTTCAACATTTGACATGCTGCCATTTTTTTTTTATGACGTACTGTTTTGCTTTTTCTTCTCTTTGTTGTTGTCCTCTTTTTTCCGCCCACTTCCCGCCCGCCCCACCGACAGTCACGAAAGATTCGAGCAGCAGCCTCGAGCAATTTGTGAGCAACGCGCCGGCTTCGTTAGATTTTGACAGCAATCGTGTTGGCGACCCGCAGCGAGAGCCGCTGAATTCGCGTTGCACGTGTTCTCGATCGAAAGCGCGCGCCGGCACATTCAATTTATTGTTGTTGTTGTTGTTGTTGTTCAAATGTACCATTTTCGACACTAGACTTTTTTTTAAACATTTATTTATCGTAGTTCTATTTTATTTCGTTCGCTTTATATTGCATTTTGATGATGTTGTTGTTGTTGTTGTTGTTATTGGACACAGAAATTTAGTATACCGTTAGATGGAGCGGACCTGGTTTTTTTTTATCTCTCGCTCTCCTCTCCATCTCTCTCTCTGTCTCTCTCCTTCGCTCTCGTCTCTCTCTCTCTCTCTCTCTCTCTCTATGCCGATATTCGCTAGCGACCGTTCGAACTGAACCGGATTATTTTAATTTTTTGTTTAATTTTTTGTTCTTGTCTTTTATGGTTTTCGTTGAGCTCCTCTGAGTGATCTACTTTTTATGGTCGACGTCTTTATGTGGGATCAAATTCGATTTCCGCATTAAATAAAATACAATACCAAAGCGAAAATAAACCCAGGCAAACAGAAAAGAAATAAGGTGACCAGATGAGTTTACTTTGAAGTCCCTTCGATTCGCTATACTGTGTGAACACCCGATTATTTTTACTCTTATATTCCTTTTTTACAACTCTTAATTTGTACAAATAAATTTCCATCAACATTTCCATATCAACCACTTCAAGAGCTTCAAGTTTTCATTGCATACTTTTTGGCTCTAAACCAACAATTAAAATCGTTCGCCGCAAAGCAATTAAAACTGCGATTCATTCAGCGAACGAACATTCATTCAACTAAACCACAAACAGTATGCTTGTCGTATTGACACATCAGCATGATAACAACAACAACAAGAACAATAACAACAACAACAACGAAAATAACAATAACAACAAAAACTAAGGACTAGAAAAACAAGAAAAACATCATCATAAACAAAAAGTAAGCTTTTAAGGTAGACTTAAAAAAAACCAACCGATAACATCATCAGATAAAAGAAATTTGTAAAAAAATACAAATTTATAAAAACCATGGATGAGGAAAAACCATTTGAAATGGGAAAGCAGTTGAAAAACATCCTCAAAGTTACCCAAAATTTAAAAAAGTATAAAAGAAATCAGAAACAAAAGCAAAAAGCGGTGGGCGCCCAAAAACAGGCAACAAAAAAACATCCACAAAACATTGTTTCGTGTCTCATGTGACAAGAATTTTTGAAGCCGATGGAAAAACAAAAACATTGGGACAAAAAACTCGCTAAAAATAACTCGTAAAAAATCACAAAAAGAGAGAATATTAAAAAGAATATAAATGAAAATATAAACAATATAAAAATCAATTCACAATCACAAAAGAATTTACAAAAAGGCAATGAATTTATATTGTAACTCGAAAAAAAACAAATTAACTGAATTTTTTTAATGCTCAGCAGTAAAATTCTTGTCATTACTCATCCCTTTAAACGAAGCATGCCTCCGGACAATTAGAAACCTTTGACCTGGACAAAAAGCCAGCCAGCCAAGCAACCAGCCAACCAACCAGCCAACCAACCGTTCAGGCAGCCGGCTCTGAGTACCGGACCCAGTAACGTTTTAATTAACTGCAATTAGTCACGACTCGAAACTAGTTGCTGGTAGTTTTCCTGGATGATCTCTTCTCTCTCTAGTACACTCCTCCTCATCCCTCTCCCCAGCTCTCTCTTTCCCCTCTTCCACTTCCCCTCTCTTTCTTACTCCATCACTATCAATGAAGCCGCCCGGCCTCAGCCCCGCCTCTTTATAATAGCAATTAATTTTCCATCAGTTGTTCTTTTGGTTTTCTTCTTTATGCTCATGCTTTTTCTGGTTTTCCTCCATTCCAGACCCATCAGCCGCACGCCGTTGACGCAGGTCTCCTATCTGCAGAAGATCCCGACCCTGCCGCGTCACTTTTCGCCCAGCTCAGCGACAGCGGGTGGTGGTGCCGCTACACAACCGCCGCTCGGTTTACGGCATGCAGCAGGAGGCAGCAACAACACAGTTCCACCAGCAGCGGCGGCTGCGGCGATGACAACGACGACGACAGCCACTTCAGCTGCAGGACTGCCCAGCAGCTCCTCGGCAAGCGCTCTCTTTGCTTCTGGCAATGCGCTGACCACTTCGCCATCGCCTCTGCAGCGAGCATTTCAACAGCCACCGCCGACGTTTCACTCGCATCCACATCCGCATCCGCACCAACAACAGCAGCAGCAGCAGGTTCAACAGCAGCAGCAACAAGAGCAGCTGCAATATCAACAGCATTTATTACAACAACATCAACAGTTTCTGCCGCCTCATCATCAACAAATGCCGCATCATCCTGCACCATCACAATTTTCGCCCGCTGCTTCTTCCTCCTCGTCGAAGTACTCCGCGTCATCACTGAAGCATTCGACCACATCGTCGTCGCAACAGCAACATCACCAGCAACAGCAACAGCAACAGCTTCAGCAGCAGCAACACGTGCACAGTCATGGCCACGGTCATCAGCTACCGCCGTCCATGTCCTCGCCGTCGCCGCCCTCGCTGCTGCACCACTCGACGCATCCGAATTACTTAATCGGCCACCAGTTGGACATGCAGCGGCACTCGCAGTCGGACGACGACAGCGGCTGCGCCCTCGAGGAGTATACGTGGGTGCCGCCCGGCCTAAGACCCGATCAGGTACGTTTATCAGTTTAATTAAACGCTTAATTAATTAAATTACCACATTAAAACCTGTGATTGGAAGAGATGATTTAATGTTTAAATCTGTATTAAACTAAATTTAAAATTATTATAGTGAAAACTTTTCCTGATAGAATTCTATTTGAAAGAATTTTCTAGCGATTTTTTATTAATCACTTGCAATCAAATTACAATCGAATTGAATTTCATTATAATTTTTTCTGCATTGATTCATTTCACCTCTGATCTCTGGGTTTGCCCGTTCCTCCGTCATCACCATTCGCTCTGAATTCACCATCGCTTTTCCGGAACCCATCTATTTTTAGCCTCGAAGAGTCTTGGATGAGTCCAGCGTCGCATCGTCGGACGAGAGACGCCTCCAACAGTGAAGAGTGAACAAGAGAAGATGGGTTAAAAGAGCCACTCATAAATTACACTTCAACACTTTATCGTCCGAGCTCTGGTTGATTTACGGCTTCAACATTAGCAACTATTTTCATGCATCTCTACTTTAATGGCTGTTTCTCTGATTAAAATGACAAAATAGTGAATAATATGAGGCACTCTGCCGCTCTCCGCCCCTCCTCCTCCTCCTCTGTCTCTGCCTGGGCACCACGAGCTCCACGCGTTGAGATGCTCTCAATTCTGTCGCGAGAGCCTGCCACATGCCACACCGCATCCAAGCAAATTCCAAGATCATACGAAATATTTATCACCTCAGATGTGGGACCTCGATATCTGTACTGTATATCGTCTTCTGCGTCGCCGTCTCTGCTCCAGGCTTAAATTGCTCTACAGCTGGCAGCTGAGATTCATTCATTCTTTGAAAGCATCCCGAATGACTGTTGTTGTTGTTGTTGCAACTGATGCTGGATTCAAGTGCGGCCTCCTGATTTTAGGTACAGAAGAGGAGTAATAACAACAACAACAACAACAACGATAGTGTTGTAACTAACAAGTCTTTCATATACGCAACAGGATCCGAAAAAAATTGCGTATAAAATTTTGCGATGCATATCAAATGATGGTGCTCAGGTATTCGACAAACTTATTCTTCTTTCCTTCTTCTTCTTCTTCTACTACTTCTTCCTCTTCTATTCTTCTTAGACGAAGCTTAACACAAGCTGCCCCAATCTCTACAAATTTTAATAATATTTATTAAACAAATCGGGTTCTTTTTTATTATTATTTTTATTATTGTTGATCTGTCGTGTTCTAAGACGTCAAAAACTCCATAAAAATTATGATTTCCGTTTAATTATGATTTACTTCGATGATTTGAACAAATGTTTTTATTGGTAAATTGTCTTTAAAGCTTTTACTAGAGTACTCAACTCTTTAACAGTGCTCTATAATAAAAAACTCTTGGAGATTTTAGTAAAAATTCACAGAAATCAGGTTGAGTTGTATGCCTCTTGTAAATACTCTTCAATCCACTTCTCTCCTCCTCTTCTCCGTTCTTATTCTGTCTTCTTCTTCTTCTTCTTCTTTCGTCTTCTCACTCGAAAACTGTTTCAAATACCTTGAAACAGCTCTCGTTCTACAGTGTAGAATCTACACTCATCGTGAGCATAGTTTTTTAATTGGTGCTTCTGTGCAGCTGACACCACCATCAACGAGAGTTGCCACATTTTTCCCACTTCAATTTTATGCTACGATGAAGAGATTCACTTCATCCGAGCACTTTTTCTTCTTCTTTTCTTTCCTTCCCACTTTGAATATTAAAGTGTTTTTAAAAACTTTGTTCTACTTCTTCGTCATGTCGTTTTTAACCTTCCACTAATTCTTATCCTATTCTTCTCTTCTTTTGTCTTTCTCTCACTTCAAATTATACTGTACATTCGAAAGTGAAAGGATATGCTTTGTTCTTCTGGTTGTAATACACAGAAGGAGGCGTGGCAGGTATAGAAGAGCAAATGTATTCCTTATCATTGTCACCTCCTGTAGATTTAGACTCAGGCTCAAGACATTCTAATATCGGCCCATTTAGTATGAGAAAGATCAATCCAACCAAAAATGGACGTTACTCAGCTACGTAGAGTAATAATACTGGGATTAATGTCGAAATATACTCATCGAAATATAGGAGTGGTCCGCCCTCATTTCTCATGAGTGCGTAGGGTATTTGAGCTTCGGCCAGGCCGATGATAGCATTCTTTATGCCTTTCTTCTTCACTCTCCTCGCCTTCTGTTTCACTATTTCACTTGATACACAGCGTGTGAATGTTTTGTTGTTGTTGTTGAGCATGAAGAACAAACAAGACTGTGTTTGTTTATTTGTTGATCTTGGAAACAATTTTTTGCCATTATGTCGGCATCACCGACTGACAAACAGACTAACAAGCATAACAAATTATCAACTTGTTACCTAGAAGCTGGATGGTGTCAAAATGGTGGAGACGGGATCCGCCACAACAACAACAACAACAACAGCTGTTACTGGAGCACTCTTTTATGGCATCTCGTCTTTAGAAGTGCTCAGAATTAAGTGATGAAGTTGTGTAAGTTTTTATGTAGAACTCATTCACTCATTCTGCATTTAATCCACTATAAAAATAATTTTTTATTTCTTTTTAACACGTTGAAAGACTTGATGTTACTCTACGACTTGACACAATGACACACTTACTAATGTTCTGATTTTTTTCCTGAAGCTGAAGTATAAAAGATGCTGGATGGGGGAAGGGGCGGGGGGGTGTACTTGAACAGCACTTGATTTTAAAGCATGAAAAGCTTTTAGTTTGAATTCAAAAGCTTCAGATAAACGCTTGAGAGTTTGTTAGAGCGTTTTAATGAGGTTTTACTGTAACCATATACAATTTCAGTATTCATAAATTTATATAATTTGCATTATAGATGTAGAACTAGAAGAATATTTAAAAAACTTGAACTTGTTTTTCGAGTAGAATATGACTCTCATTTAGAAATATTTAATGAGGTTTTACTTAGAAGAATATGATTTTTCATAAATTTGTTTGAGCTGCGTTGAAAAAGAGTCGTTTTACTGAATTAGACTCCATTTTGGGCATTTTTTCATAGATACTAAAAGCACAAAAACAGCTCACTTAATAGCTGTAGATAAATTGTGGATTTTTTGTTGCTTATTTGTTTTTTCCATCTTTTTTTTTTGTTTTAACCAGACGCTTAACTTTTATGATCCGCCTTAAAAACGTTGACAAGTCAAAAGGTACAACAACACCATCATCAAAAACCTACAACAACAACATGAAATGCCAACCACAACCAAATGAAACTTTATCAATTAAATATATTTTGGTTTTCTGTTCTTGTTTTTGTTTTTGTTCTTGTTTTTCGTTTTTCTCTGTTTCTCTGTTTCTGTCAGATCACATAAATTATTAACCTGAAAATATATCCGCCCAACTGAAAAATAAATCTTCCGCAAACAACGCTTCTTCTCTCACCACATCATCATGTCTCATCTGTTCTGTTCTCATATTTACTGTTCTCATCTGTACTGTTCTCATCTCTTCTCTTCTCACCTCTTCTGTTCTCAGTCCTCCGTTTCGCTGTATTGTTGTTGTTGTTGTGTCAGATGATCCACTTCGCAGGCCTGCAAGTTTAAATGAATAAAATATTGTTTTAAAAAACGAATAAAAATAAGAAACTTAAAAACACTGCACAATGACGCGTGACGCAGCATAAAAAACGCAGCGTAACGCATCGAAGCGAAACGCGAATTCTGTAGCTCAGTGTTAAAAGCTGTCAAAACATTTTACGCTCAAATTTAAAGAAAAATAAAAGTTGAATACAAAAATTAAACAAACTAAAAACAAAATAAAAGTGAAATGAAAGAATGCAAACCAAATAAAACAGAAGTGAAAATAAAAGCGAAACTAAAAATAAAAGCCAAATAAAATTCACCACCAACAACAAACCATACGAAATCCACGATTTATGATATAAAACCAGTTTTAGGACCATTTTTTGGGTTTTTGGTCTCCATTTCTTTGTTTTTTTTTCCATCACATCGCATCAACTGACCGAACTCGTGACTCGTTCGGTTTCACAGCAGCACGACGCGTGGACCTTTTTTAATCCTCTCCCCGTAAATCGTCGGTTGTTGGGTGGAACAGAAAATCCTTGAATCCTTGCATCCTCGAGTGGACAAACGGAATCCGAAATTTATATGAGCTCGTATATCATGCTTAAAATTGGGCAATTCTCAGGACACTCGTGGAAATTCAGGACGTGTTCACACACAGCGTAGTTCGTGTCCTGGTCGTGTTGGCTGCCTCCCAGCAACCTGCTTCTCTGCCTGCTTGCTCCCTGCCTCGTCGTATCGCTCTGTTGTGTGGCTGGCGTGGCGCGAAAGTGATAGCATTTGTTTTATGAGTTGTTGTTGGATGCTTCATCCTGCAGCAACTCATAAAAAATCACTTTGTTGTGGATGAGATGCAGCAACACACGTCTGACATGACATCGCAGCTGGTTGCAGGACATTTTAGATTTATTTCGATGTTTAGATTTGTCTAAAGTGGAGTGCCTCACAGCCGAGGTTGTGACCGATTTAAAGATGCAACCGACGCGTAACACAAAAATATTGTATTTCAGTCAAAAATTACTGACTTCAAAACCATTCTGTCCTGTTGAACCATCGAATCAGTTCCAATATTAATGATATTATTTCGTAGAAGTAGATTCAGATGAGCCTGTAATGTTTCATACTCTTTTAATAAAGTTCAAGAGTTTGGCGAGGCTCGTGCCACCACTCCAGTGGTTCATTCCTCCTCTGATACTTCCAATGACCTTAAAATTTTCAGCAGGCTAACGATCTTGGTGACATGCGTCTTAAGATTGCAGACGAATGGTAAAAAAATCGAATAATTTTATTGATCACATGCAAGAAAAGCACAACTTTGAAAACAATTTTAAGAGATGCAAGACGAAGCTGAAACCTGCTGTGCGGCCCTGACTGTGAGTCACAAGTGGCCAGCACTGGAGTCGGCGGCACACTTAAGCTGGCAGTCGTGAAGCATCTGACGCTGAGATCGCGACGCTGATGATGGTCATGGCGATGGTGCCGCTGCTGATGCTGATCATGGACATGATCGTGATCGTTTTGATCTCTGAGTTTCCATGAAAAGACGCGGCATCTGCTTTGTTTGCATCGCTCTCAAGACGCTAGTCGCTTCTTCGTCTATCGTGGAAGAGTTGGACGCAGACGAGGAGGACCAAACGTTAAGCGGATTTAAATGCACACTGAAGTGCTGAATAGCGTCCAGTGATGAACCGTGAAAGAGTAGCGGGGGAGGGGGCGTGATAAAGGATGCTGTGGACCAAACCAAGTGAAGGGAATCGTAGGGTCGCCATAATGCGAATGTGAATTTATTGTCGCGTTACTGGATTTTCAATTTAAATTTTATTTTATCAGGTGGTTTTTTTATTTATTTTCTTTCCTTTTTTTTGTGCATTATAATACTTGTACATGTGTGATGGCTGTGGCTCCCCCTGTCGACCATTGTTGGAGTCATATTTTTCACTCCGGCCAACTGAGCGACACACAAACTTAATTGCTGGCGATAAATTTAAAGCAGCTTAAAAAGATATCCTTTAATTTCTGTCTATCCTCAATCGAGAGCCTTTTTTAATCCTTGCATAAAATATGTTCACTTTTTTCAACCAGTTTCTTCTCTATTCTTATCTTCTACTCTGTTTTCTTCTTTCGCCTTCTTTTGCAGGTGCGTCTGTACTTCTCTCAGGTACCCGATGAAAAAGTGCCATACGTGAACAGTCCCGGCGAACAGTATCGAGTACGTCAGCTTCTCCATCAACTTCCGCCGCACGATAATGAGGTAAGTGTTGCCAACCGGGGATTTTTTTACTTATTTACATGTAGATGGCTTTTTTATCAACGCTCGTGTTAAGCATAAAATTGGTTTATATTTAAATATAGTCATTGAAAAGATTACTACTCTAAAAAAGTGTCCGAAACGAACACCCACCAGAAAATCACGACCCATGGGAAACTTCAACAGGACAACTAAAATACCATCACCTCTGAACTTCCTTTTTAAGTTTTACCCGATTCAATTTCAGTTTAGCTCTAAGTAATTCTTACCTACTGAATCGGTCAAAAAACTCCCACAACAGCAACAGAGTCACCGAAGCATCGAGGCATCCAGTTCTTCATGCGTTTTCGATTCATATTAAAATCAACTCCGTCGTCGTCGTCCTCGTTGTGTATCAGATAACGCATCATTGATTGGGAGCTGCCGTGTTTAGCCAACCGCACAACAAAGTCGTTTGCATTACGTAACCAGAAATCCAGGCACAAGCGAGCTCATCGAAAGAACCGGACATGAGTGCAAAATGCCAGAAAATTTGCCTCCATTTCGAAGAAGTTTGAAGAGAATCACCACCACCACCAACACCAGCAGGCAGGCACCAAAACAATGACAACAACAACAACAAAAACAACCACGTCCTCAAGCAGTCTTGACACTGATACTTATTTAGAAAAAAATTTGCATATAACAGCCATTGATAGCTACCGTTGCTAGTGACGCGTCACCAACGCACATCACCCGCTCGGTAGCACTCCACCAGGACCAGTTTTCTTGGCTAAGCTTCGGTGTTCGGTACTCGGTTCGGTTCGGTTCCTCCAGATTGCAATTCAGTGCATTTTAATGTGACTCTGAAAGTTGTTCTTACTAACATCATTTATTTATCTCTCTAACATGTGGTACATTCTGTTGACTTCCACTCCACGCTTTTCACCTCCTGTGCTTTGCTGTCATTTCAGGTTCGTTACTGTCACTCACTGACCGACGAGGAACGCAAGGAACTGCGTCTGTTTTCGACGCAGCGCAAGCGTGATGCACTGGGACGTGGAAACGTTAGACAGCTGATGAGTGCTCGACCATGCGACGGCGTAAGTATTGTCGTAAATGAAGGATGACAGAAGATGACGAGACGAGATGAGGCAGGACGAGACCAGAAGGTTATCAAGCGAGTGAACCACGCTCTGTCTGTGAAGGTGTAAAGTTGGAATGAACAAAGAATGGCT
Source organism: Myopa testacea (assembly GCA_949629155.1). Classification (NCBI taxonomy): domain Eukaryota; kingdom Metazoa; phylum Arthropoda; class Insecta; order Diptera; family Conopidae; genus Myopa; species Myopa testacea. Next base: position 55,969,492 of record OX451346.1, read on the forward strand.
TCAAGCGCATAGCAGGCATAACGATGTCGCATAATTGAAGGCTGCAGACTGAAGTCTCTTCACTGCAGAACTGACCAATGATCATTTCTAAGTGAGGACTGATCATTTAGGAGTGAAGACTGAAGAGTGAGAAGTGAAGACTGAAGACTGAAAACTGTGGAATGATGACTAAAGACTGATCACCTCGGACCGAGAACTAAAGACTAATGAAAACTAAAGACAGATCAACGACGCGTGAAGGTTAAATGTAATGCACTGAGAAATGTAGGTTAAGAACTAAGCACTTAAGACTGATGACTGAGGAGTATAAACCGAAGACGGCAGAGTGAACACTGAAGACTGATCACTGGAAACTCTGAGCTGATTACTGAGGCGTCAAAACTAAAGACGGATCACTGAGGAGTTGGAGAGACTAGGGACTTGAGAAGGTTGTGGGCGTCAAATCTATTGACGAAGTTGAGGACTTGAGGAGGTTGAGGACTGATCACTGAAGAGTGAGAACTGAAGGCAGCCATAGAATAGTTTTTTATAAAGATACAAGCATTAAATTCAAAATTAAAACTCTTAAAACTATTATTTTATTGCAATTAATGTAATTTGTGAGATATTTCATATCGCAAAAGATTTGACTGTGTAGAGGACAAAATAGAGGTGTGAAAATAGAAAAACCGTCTCTAAACTTATAAGAATCCGATTACTATAAGACATCAAATTTAATCGCTAATCGATTCCGACCGTTCGAACTCGATCGAACATGAGTTTTGAGTTGACGCTGTGTCTCGAGCCAAAGCTGAGGTGGAATCAACTCCGCCTTAAATCCTTGGCTGGCAAACTCCAAATTCGAACTGTCAAAGCTGCCAACCAACAGATGCTGGCAATTAGCCAAATTTAATTAACCAGCTTGTAAGCAGCACCAGCAGCAGCAGCTGCACGCCGTCAACAACGACAGCAACAACAACGACGACGCTAGACGACAAGTGCACTCGGTGGAAGTCAGTGTCAACCACCTACAAGCGGCCAACACGACAAACCTGACTTCGCTGGCGTAAACAGCCGACGGTGTCGACACAGCAACAATAAAAACAACAGCAACAACAACAGCAACAACAACAACAACACCAACAACAACACAGCACCAACATTAATTTCGCCAACTGCATCTAACAATAAATTAAACTTGAAAGTCATAAAAATAAACAACCTCACCACATGCTGTCTCTATCCTTTCTTCCTGCTCCTCCATTCCTCCCCACTTATTTCTCTCTCTTTTCTTCCTTTCACTTTCCTGTTCTCTGTCTTCTAATCGCTCTCGTTCTCTCTTTTTCCCATATTTTTGCTGAACACATTCAACTGCAGTGCGGCGAATTGATATCCACTGGCGAAATCGCAGTCTTCGCGACACGCCTCGGACCCAACGCCTCCTGGCATCCGGGCTGCTTCATGTGCTGCATCTGTCGGGAGCTGCTGGTGGACCTCATCTACTTTCATCGCGACGGCCGCTTGTACTGCGGACGGCATCACGCAGAGACGCTGAAGCCGAGATGCTCAGCATGCGACGAGGTGAGTTGGTGGAGTCGGTGCCAAGCTTAGCGCTGGCTGAAGTGTTGCTGGTGGTGAGGGTCGCAAAGGTGACGAAATCCACGGCATTGTTTCGGCACTTTCGAAAGCCGCACAAAGTTGGTCAAACATGGAAGTCTGCAAAGTTTTTTCGGTCTCGCAAGAGTTCCAAAGAGTCTTCAAGAGAGTACTTGAAAAAGTTTCCTTGTCTTTGGTTATTTTGTTTTGTAATCTCGAAGCGATTTCCACCAGAACACTTCAGAAAATCCGCCGAGACGCCACCCCGCACTTCTTTGAACTCAACTCTTATTTTCTGTTCTTCTCTTGTCTCCTCCCGCTCCGCTTCCCGGCAGATAATCCTGGCTGATGAATGCACCGAAGCAGAAGGACGTGCCTGGCATATGAACCACTTCGCCTGCCACGAGTGCGAGAAACAGCTGGGCGGCCAGCGGTACATCATGCGTGAGGGGAAGCCTTACTGTCTGCTCTGCTTCGATGCCATGTTCGCCGAATACTGCGACTACTGCGGCGAGGCCATCGGCGTCGATCAGGGCCAAATGAGCCACGACGGCCAGCACTGGCACGCCACCGACGACTGCTTCTCGTGCAACACGTGCCGCTGCTCGCTGCTGGGTCGCGCGTTTCTGCCGCGTCGTGGCGCCATCTACTGTTCGATTGCCTGCAGCAAGGGCGAGCCGCCCACGCCCTCGGACAGCTCCGGCACCGGCATGTTTACCACGCCCACTCCTCCCACGCAGCGCGTCCGCCCCCAGACACGCATTCCCAGCTCTCATGCGTCGAGTTCACCGCCCATGTCACCGCTGCAGCAGCAACAGCATCAGCAGAACTTCAACCAAGCCATGTACCAGCTGCAGAGTCAACAGCTGGCCGCCGGAATCGGGCTGGACGGGGGCGTGGACGGAGTGGGCCTGCTCAGTTTGGGCGTCCTGGAGGCCAAGCAGCAGTACCCGACCTCGGACTCGGATGCCGGCGTCGTCAAGGATATCAGCAGCGAACACGGCAGCCGCGGCGGCATCGGAGTCGGCGACTTCACGGATTTCTCGGGCGGCGCACCGTCGACATCCTCGCAAAACATGTCGCCACTCACATCGCCCGGCGAGTACACGGAAGTGCAGCAACGCGAGGACGGCGCTTACAACTTCCAGGAGATGACGTTGAATCTGGAGGCCGCTTGGCCGGCGAAACCAGCGCCGCTGAACATCGCCAGTGGCGGCTATCAGCTGCAGCGGCAACTGCAACTGCAACAAGTGGGCGCCCTGGAAAGCACGATGACCTCGAGCATGCCAGAGCTGTCGGCGAAGATCTCCCAAGCGTCGCACATGCACGCCGCCAGCTCCCAGCAGCAGTTTCAACCACCACCCGACTTCGGAGCCAACCAACGCATTGCCACCGGCGAGTTGCCCGAATTGCCGACACCCAGTTTGTCAGTAGCATCGACGGCACTCCCCGAACTACTGGGCTCGCCCACAGCCTCCGGCGGCGAGCGCTCCTCCTTCACCTCGCCGCACCAACCCATGCATCCGGTGTCCATACTGTCGGGTGCTTCGTCCACTTCGCCCATGAGCGGATCGAACACTGAAGGAGGTAAAAAGAAGGGCGTCCGTTTCGAAGGCATCCCCGAGACTCTACCGCGTTCACGCAGCTACTCGGACAACGACGGGCGCGGTAGCGCTCCAAGCGAGAGTCATCAACGCGTAAGTGGCCACAGCGGCCACGGCTCAAGACGACGCCGCCGCCGCAAGTCAGGCCACCGCACCAATCGTTCGCACTCGACCACGCGGGCCGCCGACTCCTACGCGCCGATCCCCGCTCACCCGCTATCCTCCTCCTATCAGGATCCGCCGCCCCCCGCGATGACGACGCACTCACCACATCATACGACAGCCAAGCATCATGCAGACGACGACTCGGATGACGCTTCAAGCGTGTGCTCGACGTGTTCATCCAGCTCGTCCAGCTCCGAAGACTACACGATGATGTACCAGCTGCCGCAGAGGCGTCACTACGGCGGCGTGCGCGTGAGCTACGTGCCGAATGACGCGCTGGCCTACGATCGCAAACGCAAGCCCTCGGACGACAAGGACAAAAACTGCATCATATCGTGACGTGTTGTGGTTGTGGTTGTGGCTGCGGATCGGGTTGTGGTTGTAGTTTGGGTGGCGGTGGCACCGGGGCCCCAGGGGGATTTAATTAGAAGTTATTAAAATGTTGGAAGGACCAAAGGCGCCCCGGAGATGCGCCGCAGAACGAGGAAGATAAAAAATAAAAATAAGAAAAAGAAAACGAAAACGAAAACAAAACAGAAGACGAAAAGGAAGAAGAAGTAAATAAAGTACAACTGCCAACAGCTCTGGATGACATAAAGAGGCAAAAGTCATTATTAAATTTTAGCTTCCAGCATAGCGAAGGCTCGCTTAACGAATAAGAAGAAGAACTCGAAGAAGAAGAAGAAGAAGTCGCCTCCAATTAAAGGCTCTACTTGAACATTTTTGCTCGTCTACTAACGACTCTGAAATGGAGGAGTGCGTGGAGAAGGAGGTGGGGGATTGCTTCTTCTTCTTCTTCTTCATATTTCCTTTTTACTCCCAACGACATTGTTGAAGCCGCAACAGCTTCTTGTAGTTTTTAAGCCGCAGCAAAGTTAATTTAAAGATTCCTCCTTTTTATGATTTAACAAAAAATATCTCAAGAATTTCAAATCAAAAGAGTAGAACAAAAGGAAGCAAGCAACTCAACGAGAGTTCGGCGAGAGAGAGAGTGTTTAGTGTAAAACAAAACAAATACAAAGAAATCATAACTATTTTAATGCGAGATTCTAGCAAAAGTTAAATTAAATTATATTTTTCCATGTTTGGTTTTTCTTTTTCTGGAGATAAGCAGAAAATGTTAATTAAGAAATATATTTAGAAATAAAGAGGAGGGAAGAGAAAGAGAGTAAAGAGAGGAATATAAACCAACAACTATTTTCTTTAAAAGCAATATTGTAAGCGAATTATTTTCATATCAATTGAAGTATTCAAAATATTCAAAAAAGGACAATATTCCCAAAAATAATATTTAAAAACCACACAACAAAAAGAACAACAGCAACATAACATAAGCAAAAACAATAACAAAAGCAAAAGCAAACCACACACACACTAAGGAACTTCTAAAGTCTTCTTCACACACTGAGCAGGTGTTAGTTTTTAAGAAAGAGTATTAATATTTTTATATAATAGTTCTTATATGGATATAAGCAATAATCTTAAAAGTTAATTAAGAGTACAGTTTAAGCATATCCTAAGCATTTTATAAGCATTTTATAAGCTTTTTATAAGCATTTTATAAGCATTTTATAAGCATTTTATAAGCATTTTGTAAGCAATTTGTAAGCATTTTGTAAGCACTTTATAAGCATTTTATAAGCATTTTTTAAGCATTTTAAAAGCTTGTTATAAGCATTTTGTAGGCAGTTTTGTAAGCAGAGTTGTAAATATCTTATAAGGAATTCGAAAACATCTCCTAAGATTTTTAAGCACTATTTTAAGCATCATTTTAAGCTTTATTTTAAGAATTATTTTAAGCATGATCGTAAACGTATTTTAATAATTTTTAGAAACACGATTGTAATCATTTGTAAGCATTTTGTAACCATTGAATAAGCATGCATTTTTATAAGTTTAAACATAAGCTTAGAGCTTGAATGTTCCAACACTTATTTATTTGGTATAAATTTAAATTATTTTAGTTTAAGTTTTAAAGAAATAATAATAAACTGAATAAGAAACGAAATAATAACGAATGTTTTTCGAACGAATTTTCTAGAAAAAGCTGATGGTAAACACTTTTAAAAGTAAGTACAATAATAAATTCTTTTTCCAGCTAAATACGACCCTGATTATTTTCCATTTATTGATTTTTGCGGCATCTTCTGCAAATCAAGAATTCCCTTGAATTCGAAACACTTATCTACTTAATCTCCACCTTACCGACTCCTTGTTACTTTTGCAATCTTCTCCCTTTTTAAGGATAACGAGATAACGATATTTACACAAGTTGTTAGAATAACTTGCCAAATGTCAACGTAAATGAAAAACAAACACAAGACGCTTTAAAAATATTTGAATATTTGGCAAACCTTACGTAAAGATTGGAAGAGTAAATAAGCGAATATTCAAGGAACATGTTTACATACGGAATCAACAATGATTAAAATAAATAAATAAGCCAGGACAAAGAACAACAACCACCTGAGATGTGTAGTTGTATTGAAAGTAATTCCGGACCCCAGAAAATAATTACCAAGCGTAGAGTACAAAGTTGAGGACAACAACGACAAAGGATAAATAATGCTGAGGCACCTTCGACCAGAAAACTTCAACTTCTTTCAATGGTTCATTTTTATTGATCTCATCAAATTAGCCACAATCGATAGATATGCAAATTACAAGGTATCAATAACAACTACTTCAACAACAGCAACAACTACTACAACAACAACTACTACAACTACAAAAACCACTAATACAACAAGAAGAATGAACGATGACCAAAAGCAACAATAAACAACCACAACAACACTCAACTAACTCGACTAAAACCATAAACAAAAAAATCCAAAAATATTATGGAGGTCTTCCACAGCAACAACAAGACAGCAACAAAATCAAGACAGCAACAAAAGCAACAACAATCAACAGTGGCTGATGCGGAGGTTGTAAAAAATGACAACGATGCATAACGATCGTGGAACGTGTTCGTGAGCCACCGAAGATCGCTCGGGGGCATTAATTAGCCACTGCTTGGAATTCAATAAAAATGTAGATAAAGAAAAAGAAGAAGAAGATAAAAAAATAAAGACCAACAGCTATAATAATAAGAAGAAGAAGAAAAGAAGAGATGACAAGAACCTCATAACTCTAATCCTTCATAGTTAACGAAATTTTTAGTGCATTCAATGCAATTTCTTTGAGTTTTAGAATTTTAACGAAATTTCAAACATTTTTCAATATTTAAGGAAACTTCAAAAACTTGACGAAGCTTCAAAACGTTAACGAAGCAATGAAGTTTCAAATATGATCTCAACTTCCATTTTCTTCCTCTTACCATGATCCAGCAACCCCCTCACCCCACCCCACTGCTCTTCAGTTCCGAGCCAATTCATCGCCGCAAAAAACTATTGATTACATCTCTTAAATTAATTTTGGCCCGCTTCTCACCGGCAACATGGCCACTTTTGGCCCGTGCCGTTGCCAGCCGCTTCGACTGCACGCGCCCCCCGGCGCATGGAATCGTTTAATTACATTCCTGGTTGTCATTTCCAGCGGCGCATTATTGAGCTTCTCTTCTGAAATGCGGCCGGACCTCCAACACCCACCGCACCTCCTCCCCGCAGTTCCGCATCTCGTGTAGCATCACTAACGCAATCATACGGCAGTCATAACGCAAGCAGGCGACTAGTTGTTGCAGCCACACCCCTTTTTCCGTTTATTATCCATCTAATGGTCACGTAATTACACCCTGGATGCACAGTGATTCGGTGGTCGGTGCCGCGGTGCCACGATGCTGCTGCGGAGCGTCATCATCAACGCATTCATCGGACGTCCGTCGACTTCAGCAGCATTCCTTTGAATCGAGACTCGAATCATCCTCGTCTTCTCATTCCTCGTATTCTTGAAGGTTACAGAAGACGGCTACAGAAGAGGTTCTCGATTCGTGATAGCGAGGGGTAGAGGAGGAGCAGAGCAGAGGGTCCACTTGTGAATTGATTTGCATGCAACAAAATCACCGAAACGAGATTTCAAAAGTTACGCAACAAAATATCGATCGACTGTCAAAAGAATCTGAAGTCTGGAGCTGATAAGCAACCTGCGAGAGAAGGAGAGACTGAGAGAGGGTAGAGAGGGAAGAGAGGAGGCGGAGAGGACCTAAGAATGGACAAGAATAAATTACTTTGACTTTAAGTTAAATTGAAGAATGGATTAAATGATCTAAGAGACAGAAAAGAAGAAAGACAATACCTCAAATAAGCTTCGTTCAAATTCGTTCGTTAAATTTTCAAATATTTACATACATTTTTTTAAACAACTTTTCAAAATTTTGTGAATATTTTAAATTTCAAAAATTATGCCTTACATGCGTTAATATAATATTATTGAAAATTCAATAATTTTTTAAAATTCGTCAAATTGTGGCAAGTTCGTTAACGGTTTGAATATTCGTTAAATTTTCTAAAATTCTTTATATTTTATATTATTATTATTTCATATTAAATTCAAAATTTGGAATAAAAGAAATTTCATTTAATTGTAACTCATTTCAAACTTTAACGATACATTCCTCATCCGTCCCGCCCCCACTCAGCCGCCCACCGCAAAGCGTGTTGTGCGTGCTTTTGTAGTTCGTATTTTATTACATGTCATTTCCGTTTCCTGTTCCTGATGCTATTCAAACCACACCAATACATACACATACACACTTACACACACATAGAGACCCTCTTCATATCACCCTCACACTCCTTCTTTTGCTTATCTATCGCTTTTACCCGTCTGTAAACTCCACCTTCGTTCCTCCCACTCTTCCTCCCACCACCCACAACATCCGTTTCCGTTTGACGCTTGCCTCATCCGGCCAGCTTCAAGCATCAAAGTTCGGACCGTCAAACGAACATCAGATAAAATAAAATTTATACGCATTCTTCCGGGGCACTCGTACGGGATTTTTTATCATGCTACATGCATGCAATCGAATGCAACAACAACAACAACAAGCGGCAACATCATCATCATCATCGTAATAATCATCACCACCACAATAAACATCGTAGTAATCATGACCAGCAACAACAACACCAACAACAATCGTCTGCATCACGCTTGTAGTGAATTTCACTCATTTTCACTTATTTTAGGGACACACGACCAACAAATATTTTTGTCTCTTGTTGTTGTAGTAGTAGTTGTTGTTGTCTTTCTGATTCCGTTTGGATTCCGATCGTTGTTGTTGTTGGAAACTTCTGAAGGTTTCGTTTCTAGTACTCGTCGTATTAGTGTGAATTTCTACTATTATGTAAATGCAATGAACCGATTTATGTGGTTTATTTGTGTCTCTCTCTTTTTTCAAAAAATTCCAAATAAAAACTTAACTTGGTGTAATTTCAGTTAATTTAAACAGCTGGATTATTAAACTGGATTATTGTACAGTTTAAATTACTGCTGTTATAAATGAGTTGTAGGTGAAGATCTTGGATCAGATTGGTGTGTGTATTGGATAAGAAGAACCTTCTATCGTTCACTATTTTCAGGGTGAATATTTTAAGATTTTATAGGATTTCTATTCAAACATGATCACTTGCGATGATTATTCAGATTTTAAAGGTCAAAAGATGACGAAAGAATGACAACTTATTTAGTACTCGTCCACTAAATCTCTTTAAAATTTAAAATATTCCAGAAATTAACTAATAAATGAAATCATCAAATAAAATGTTTGAACTTTTGAAGCAAATAAAAAAGCAGCAGCAACAACAACCGAAAATAACTCTTTATTTTGATTAATAAAGTTAATTAAATGCTACAATTTAATTGTCACGCGTATTTTTTATCAACTGATTTTCATGTTTGATGATTTTAATGCAGATCAAAGTGAAAAATTAATGTTTTAATCTGAACTGAATTCGAGTATAGCGATATACAATACAAATACCATAACATCAACGATAAAATGAAATAAATTTCCGGAAAAAAAACAGAAAAAAAGTAAAAAAAAAAGTGTATCCGCGCCGATTGAATGCGTTATCAAACAACGCTTTTAAAGCCGACGCAGACGCGACACAAATCGTTGTCGTCAATGAGTCCAGGTTGCTCATGTGGGTTATTGTATGTTGTTGTTGTTGTTGTTGTTGTTGTAGTTGCTATTCACTGCACTTACCAGGGTGACTGTGTGTGTTTTTTTGTTGTTCTTTTTTTCTTGAGGGACGCGTTTAATTAATTTTTGGATCCGGAAATAAAAACCAGATATAAAAACATGTTTTTATTATTAATGTTTCGTTATAAAAGCAGAGTAGAGAAAGAGGATGGAGGGAGGGGAAGGAAAGGGAGAAGTTGTAAAGGGGGGGAGGGAAAGCAGAAGGGGGTTTCGTAGATGGCTGCAATACTAATCAGACGCTAAACACCATCGGACTTAATTTAATGTAGCGAATAAAGTTTCAGCATCACCAATAATAATCATCAAGTTTTCTCATAAATTGTTTCGTCATTCTGGTCGAACGGGAGGACGATACGACGGGACTAAAGCATTATTTATCACTATTAATAATAACCATGAGACATTAGCACCTTGGTTAACGTGGTTCCACTACCGCCAGCAACAACAACAACGATAACAACAACAATAACGAAGCATGTAACATGTGACGCGGCAGGCGACGGCATCTTAAAAATGTTCCTAAATGAAAACATCCCAGAAACCGCTGTTGGTCGTTCTTTCGCATCATGGAGCTGACCTCTTCTTCTTCGCCTCCTCCTTCTCCTTCAGATGTTTTTTTCTTCTTCTTCTGATGTTTATTCCTCTTCTTCTTCTCCCTTACAAATCTAATTAAAGTTCGCCAGTTGAATCTTAGAGTAGAATCACTTAATAACTTGATGAAAAACTGGTGGTCTTTCGGGACACCAGAACGATGCTACTTTATGACCGAAACGGACTGTGACCAGGATAGACACACACACACACACACACACACACACGACGAGAACTATTTACTAACACCCTCAAGGAATCATAAGAAATAATTTCTGTTTTTGGTTGGGTTCTTATTTTTGTGGGTTCCTTTAGAGTGGTCGTTTAGAGACTTCAGTGTTGTTGTTGTTGTGCTATTTATTTATAGCTTGGAATTGCTACTTTTATTATTAGCAATGATGATACTGAAAATCAGGATGATGATGTTGTTGTTGTTGTGGTTTTTGCTACCGTCTTTTCAATATCTTTGTCCCGAAGTATAAATATTGTGATCGTATTTAATTTCATGAATTTATGATAACTTCTTCGAAAAGCCGAAAGGAGAAAAAAGTTTCCTTTCAAGGATCCAAGAAGAAGGTAGCCCATAAACAAGGTGGGATTGTGTGTATATTGTATGTGTTGTAAAGTAGTAAATGTATTCTTTAAGTACCCCAAAAGTTTTCACAATTAAGTTGCATTCGTGTCGTGTTTATAGTATGCGGTCATATTTAAAGTATAAAGCTATAAAAAAGAGTTACTTGCCTGTTTGTGGGTGGACCAAAGCTCTTCGGGTATCCTTATCGATATCCAGAGGTTTTTGACCCATCATTAACCTTTATATGAAGCTTTTATCGACTTTTTGTCTACATTTTTTGTTCAAATGTCTATCAAATCTCAAGAGAGTTTATTTTAAAGTCCCCTGCCATTTCAAGACTTATACCAAGACCTGGAAAGAATAATATACCCTGGAAATAATATTTTCCACATCTATTATAATATCTCAATGTTTCTGATGATCGAAAATTCGGAATTTCCTTAAAATTAGAGAATCTTTAATTATTTCTACGAAGCTTACAAATAATATTTGTACTCTGAAATAATTTCAAATTCGATGGAAGAATTATTTGTGTGTTTTGTTTGCTCTTTCCTTCGTGTTGGCCACGCATCTGCTGGTCGTCCTTTTTGTTGGTCCTTCTTTCTGTTTGGATGTTCTGTAATTAAAACAGACTCTGATCAAAAGAATAACGGGACAGGAATTCATACGGATCGAAATACAGACCGAAAAAACCGGAGGAAGCGGAGTTGGAGGTGGATGAGAGAGACAAATGAACAGATGACAGGCAGATGTAAGGACAGACAGATATTTTAGATGGACAGACATGCAGACAGACTTGCAGTTAAAATAAACAGTTTCGTGTTCTTATTGATTTAACAAGCAGCGTTTTTAATATCTATTTTGAGAAAACAAGAACAAGAATCATAGCAACAACAAAAGCGAAAACGACGAGAGGAATCACAACGACAACAACAAGAAGCACATAAGCACATTTGGTCAGAATGTTTGTACAACCGAAAAGCAAAAACAAAAAAAAAAAACAAAAACAGAGACAAAATCAACATGAAAGACGACTTAAAAGCGTGGAGCGAGAGGAAAAAACAACCGAAATAAGAAATCGAAGCATATTTTTAGGAACTCCAACAAATGTTGACGCAGTGCTGGGGGACAGAATTAAAAAGCAACAATAAAAACGATCGAGGGACCAACTCAAAGGAAAGCAGATGAAACAACAACAAAATAAGAGCAGAAATAAGCAATTAAAAAGGAGACACAAATGAAAAAATGTTATAATCTCCAAATAAAGCAAAAGAAAAACTCACTTGAAATCGCTTTGAAATGCAACACAGCTTTTGAAAGTCTTCAACTCAAATTAAATTTCAATTCATGTGGCTGTAACTCTAATCCGGGTTTATTACCATTGTTGTTGTTATTGTTATTTCAGTAGAATGAACACCATGATCTCGATGATAAAACGAAACCAAGAACAAGAACGAAATTTCGTAAATTCGCAGAATAAACTTTTATTTACAAAAGCAAAGGTGCGAAAAATACACATTCTACACTTTACACTAAAATCACCCACAATTATTTACATCAGGCCACCTCAAACTTGGCATGGAAAAGAAACCGAGAACGAGAGGGAGAGAGAGAGACAGACAGAGAGTGTGCCAGAAGTTCAGAGAAGTTTTAAGCTAAAGTTTTCCGTAGAAACTCGGACGAGTTGAGTTTGCGATTCTTTCGGCGAGTGAAGTGAAGTGGTTTGGTGAGGGAGCAGGGAAAGGGGGGATACTAAAACCCTACTCAAATTAGCAGCAAGTCATTTATTTAATTTACTGCTTGAAATCTTCTTAAGCTCAACAACAACTTCATTCAACTGAAGTTTGCAACTTCAAATTGTTGCTGCTGTCGTCATCAGCGTCGACGTCGCCGTTGGCTTTGTTCTGGTCTTCGCCGTTCTATGAACATTTCACTGATTCCCCTACTTTTAAGAGGGCGAGATGTAGAAAGCAGGAGTGGCAATCGAATGAAGGAGGTGAATGAAGTCTCGTAAAGTAACTGGATCTAATATCATGTAATGAATAATTTACTAAAATCGGCTTCTGAACGCACTCGCAACTCGACTCCACTCGACTCGTTTTTGTTCGGTTCGTTTCAGTTCGGCTGCAGGGCCGATGAGTTTTATGATATCGTCGTCGTCGTTGTTGTTGTTGTTATTGTTGTTGTTTCCATTGTCTCTATTGTTCTTGTTGTTGTAGAGTAAGTTGGGAATATTTGCATATTTTAATTATTTTACCCAAAAAGAACGAAGAAGCAAGCAAGAGAAAGGATTTTCTAGCAAATACAATAGAATTAGAAAAAAAAGTGGCAGGACACAAACATCGCATAATTAAAAGCAGGTGTTTTTCCAGGATGAACAACGAACACTCTGCAAACGTACGAGTGTCTCGTGCAGATTCAATTTTGCACAAACAACCAGCTCCAGACACAAAACCAGAGCCAGAGCCATCGATACTCGTGTGCATGGGCGTGGCAGGGGGCCGGGGGCCGGATTAGTGTCGGAAGTGGTGCTCGTTGAATGTGCATCTGAATGCTTCGATGAATGTGGCTCAGTGACTGCTGCTGGAGCAACTCGTTTATCCGATGGCTTTAAAAATTTTCCAAAATTTCACATCCTGTCTGTGATCACTGAAATTTCCGCTCCAATCTGACTCTACTCTGACTCTCCTCTTGTGTTTTCCGGAACGCGTACGTCCCTGAATCGAGCCAAAACAAGGAAAGGAAGGAAACCTTCAACCGGATGCACAGCGTAGAGCAATATTTTTCCAGCTTCCGGCAAAATTGTTCACGTGTTTTTGCTTGCTTACGAATACTTTGTATTTTACGCTTTTTATTGTTTGTGCTTCTATAGAAAACATTTGAAATTTTTGTTTAGAAAGCGATAGAAAATCATACAAAAATTTGTAAATAAAAGTTGCGAATATAGTTTTAATATAAATAGCTTTAAACTAAAGCAATTCATCATCATTCACCTGCGTTCCTCATCAAATCCTTTCTTTGCTCCTTCTCATCCTCCTTCACTCTCTCTCAGCATCTCATCGCATTTCAGAACGCATCGTGTTCAGACATGCTTCACTCTGCTTGTCTCTGTCCGTCTCTGTTTCTCTGTCTGTCTGTTTGCCTCTTTTTTTCTCTTCCACATAATAAAATAAAACATTCTTCAAATCTTTGAAACTCAACATTTGATTCACTCAACGTATGTTTGGCCGGCAGGTGAACTTCAAAAAGTGTGCAGTATCCCTTAAATTCTCCTCCTTCGTACTGTTGCCCCTTCCCCCATCCGTCTCCCTCCTCCTCTGTTCACTTTCATCAAACTCATCACGCAAACACAAACACATTTCAAGCTTCACTCAACTCAACTCCACTCTAAGCTATCGCCAGGAATTTTGTCCCTTCTACTTTGCATACACCCATCCCACCCCTCCAAAAAACATCCCTCCCCCTTCCTGCCCGCAGTCTATTTATCACCCAAGTGTTTGGCACTGATTTTATGCTTTATAACTTCGACAACCTGCCGGAGTCCGGAGTCTGTTCGAAGCTCGTTCAGCAACTCGAAGTGTTGCTCGATATCCTGCGGGGTCCTGCGAGAAGGGGCTGGTGATTTTCGCAGCTGTTGATGTTGCTGTTGTTGCTACCATTGTTGTTGTTATTACCGTTGTTTTTGTTGTGGAATGAAGCAAGCAACCGACATTTAATATGTTTTCCATTTCATTTCTGTTTCCACGATTTTTGAGCGACTTTTCTTTGGGCGTTTTTAACCACCAAGAAAACGGTTATTTTTGTTGTTGCTTTTAAATCATTTTGCCGTCTAAATTTAAATGCTGTTTGGTATTAAAGGGCGATGGGTTGGGTGGGAGGGGTCGATCTGTTCAAGGGGGCTCCAGGCTTTACATTTTGTTGTTTGATATAAAATATTTATGCGATTCCTTTTTACCGTTATGTTGATGTACCGTTGTACCTCTAAGCGAAGGAATTCAGTACAGCAGCCTTCACATTTCAACTGTCTGCTGAGCTGTCAGATGAGGCTGTCAAAGTCTATCAACTTGTCTGTGTTTTTTGTGGGTCCTTTTTTTCCTTTTAAACTAAATTTGCACGTGCAGCTGTTTATTTATTTGTGTGGGCGTGTGTGTGCCTGTATGAGTGTTTGTGATAAATATAATGCTAAAGAGATGAATATTTTCCTAATAAAATAATCTGTTTGCCTTCGTTACTTTTTTATGAGAAGTGGGTGTAAAAAATGTGGCCACGTTTAAGATTTACCTCTACAAATATTCACCACAGCTTATTTCATCTTTTTTCCTTTTTTTTTTGGGTATCCTTATTAAATCGTGAGTTTAAATTAAAGTTTATTTATAGCTAAGTAGCTGTTTTTATACTATTAATTTTATTTAACATCCTATGAAGCGTTTCTTCTTTCAAAAAACGGGCTTTAAATTGAAGATAATATTACAAAAACACTATTCTTTGAGGTCTCTCTGAATAGCAGTCATTCTCCTGTTTTTTCGGAACTTCAAAGACTTTGATTACAGTAAGTTTGGAAAGATTCCGGCAGTTTCGAAAGTATTCCGAATAGTTTCAAAAATCATTCGTTTTATTCAGAATTCGTGATTCAGGATGTCAGTAGAAAAGATTTGTCGTTACTTATAAAATGATTTAAGTGCGGAGTGATAGAAAGGGTGAGCAATATTGCGAGAGGGTGAGAGAAACAGAGACAACATCCCTTTCCACAGCTTCGACATGCTTTGACTCCTCACAAAAACCACCGCAAATTCGAATCCTTGGTGTCCGAAACAAGTTTTTCAAATCCTTCAAGCCGTAAAACCTTTCGTTCCCTCTACGCCCCCTCCTCGTTGCCCATCGCTGTCAACCGTAACAGCAGCTGCTTTTAGAAAACTTCTCTGAAATGCAGGAATAAACCACCAACAACACAATCAACAAAAACATTGCAACATTTCACGGAATACTTTTTCCCACTTTTAAGTCCCTAATTCTATTTTTTGCTACTTTTCTGCGGCTTTCTGCCCCTCCTTTTCTTCTTCTTTTCTTCTGCTTTGACTCTTTTTGCCCCTCGTTAATTTTACGCTTGTGATTTTTTATTTTCTAATTTTGTGCTCTGCGGTTTTTATGTTGATGTCGCCGCTGCTGCTGAGTTTCATTTTCCGCCAATGTTTGCTTTCATTTTCCCCAACTCGTGGACTATTTACAAGGCTCCACCACCCCCCTCCCCCCTCCCCTGGCACCCACGCTCCATCCCTGGTGTGTTTAACACACTTGAAACTGTCTCCATTTCATCTCCTGTCTCTCTAGCTGTTTGCATGAATGTTCGTCTCTTTGGATGTCTTTTTCTGGGTCTGTAGCTTTGTTTGTCTCTCTGCTTTTCTGTATGTCTGTCTGTCCGTCTATTTGCGGTGTGTCCGCTTTCTCGTAATTATCTGCTTATGTTCAACATTATTTGCTATCTACTTGCACTCTTACCACATCTTCTCTCTCTCTCTCTCTCTCTCGTTGTCATTCGCTTCCGTTACTATCTGTAGAGAGAGAGATAGAGATACACTGCTAAATACCCTCGTTGTTGTTGTTATTGTAGATATAAAAGCAGCTTATGTTCCACTTCCACATCGAATCGACTTCCGTTTTCCAGACCTTTTTTGTTATTATTTGTTGTTAGAACGGAAGTAATCTTCATTTGAATGCGGACATTTTGTCCAAGATTTTAATGTTAACGTGACCAATTAAAAATGTAGAATCTATGTTGAGCTTAATAAAGACCTTTTTCAGATTTTAAAGACTTCAAGGATATTATCATTAAATTGAAAAGAACGAACGATATTCTCTCTCCCCCTCCAAACTAATTTAATTTCTTTTTCTCTGTATAAAGTAAGATTTTCAAGAAGTTAAATCATTCAGAAATAAGTAGAGGATATTTCAAAAAATAAAGTATGATTCTACACTCTCTCTTTCTTTCCCTCTTTTTCACTCCGTGTCCTTTCTTTCCTTCTCTTCGCCTGCTCTAAATCCAAAGATTTATTAGTCAGCATCAATGTCCTTTGAACATGATTCCTGGGATGTCCTGCATTTAATTGTTTCCAACACCAAGAAAAGATTCGAATAGTCGGAGGACATCATCGAACCACAGAGATTTTAATGTTGAACAAGACTCAAAAGTGCCAAAAACATGTTTGACAAAAGTGTGTGAGTGCATGTGAATGAGTCTACCAAATGGACAGAAAGACAGAGAGACAGGTAGATAGACAGACAGATAGACAACATAACCATGTGGAGACACAGAAACATTCTGTGGTTTACACCTCTACTGAGACACTGAACTGAGTGTCTCAAAAGCCGTCTGTGCATCGATGTTTATCTGTAACTGTACATAAATGTGTATATTTGTATATCTGTCTCTCCTCTGCGACAGTGTATATGGCTGTCTCTATACCAGTATACAACTCTAGATAAATCTGTTT
Organism: Myopa testacea; assembly: GCA_949629155.1. Lineage (NCBI taxonomy): Eukaryota > Metazoa > Arthropoda > Insecta > Diptera > Conopidae > Myopa > Myopa testacea. Next base: position 55,986,634 of record OX451346.1, read on the forward strand.
GCGTTTATCTTTTCGTATCAATGAATATGTTTCTGTGTGTAGTTCGCACGTTGATAAACATAAATCAAAAGTGAAAATGAAAATGCAATACTTCAATAACAATAACAGCAATAATAACAACAACAATAACAGCAATAATAACAACAACAATAACAGCAATACTAACAACAACAATAACAGCAATACTAACAACAACATGACAGACAGACCAACATTCATACAGACAGTCAAACGTGCATCAGACTCATCAGCCTGCAATCCGAACAGCAATCGAATCGTCCTGCGGTTTCGTTAAGATGACTCTTCGTCTGGAGACTTTGTTGGGGTGTTTTTCGAAAGCAAGAAAAATCAAATTCACATGACATCACATGAAACATTACTCCATTCCACTCCGCTAAAATGTCTCTGAACACTTTCAATCACTTAAAGAAATGACAAATAGACAGATCCACATGATAGAGGATTCATCATCGTCATAACGTGTATAGAACATAGTTTAATGGTCTTTAAAAGGTGATTAAAGTAAGGGACTCAGAGACTGAAGAACTTATGGATTCATGGTCTATTAGTCTCTAAGTTTCTCGTTCTCGTGGTCTCTGGATCCCTTTTCTCTAATTCTCTTGTTCTTTTACTCCATCGACTTATTAACATGTATAGAATCTAAGACTCATCAACTCACTAACTCTTAAATATAAACATATATGGCTATCAAAGTTCTATTATTCAAAAATTCTCATTTAAATCCTTTCAAAGAAGGATTCATAAGAGTCAATATAATGAAAGGCGTCATGGTAAAAGCTTAATTTTGAACACATATTAAATCCGTCCTTTTCCATTATCGACTTCGTTTACATAACAACAGGATCGGATCCTTTTTAAACAAGTTTAAACAAGCGGTACATCAATCATTTCATATTTAATGAGCTCTTGAAATTAATAGCAACCAATTCAGATATGAAGGTGAAGCATTCAATGAACACCTTCGACTCAAGTGGCTCATAAATAAATACAAGCGAAACTACTTGACTTGATTTAGCATGATAATAAAAAAGCTTCTCCTCCCCCTCCTCCTCCACCGTCTCATCCAATCCTCTTCAGTCGCCTCTTCATACCACTCTTCACATCACAGACCCGCATCAAGAAGAACAAAGAAATTCCACGGAAGAACCTCTGCTGAAGAATGCTCGCTCTAAAATTAAGTAGCAGGTCGTCATCGGTCCCTGAAAAGGTCGCCATCGCCGACGAGGTCCATGATTCATTTTATGATGAGGTGTCAAGAGGGTGCCGCTGCTTATGGAAGGATCAAAATTTATTTATGCTCAAGTTTACACCAGTAACACGAAACACCACAGCAAGGTAAACAAAAATCTCTCTCCCCGCACCATCACTCTCTTTCTCTACCCTTATACCACTCTCTCACCTCCTCTGCTACTCACCAACCTCCACTTTGGCTGTGGATGGTAAACGACTCCGAGGGGAGCTCTTTAAAACTATTCAAAACCTGAAGTAAAGTTTTAAGAATACCTTGAGTAGAAAAGAAGTACGGAAAGAGAGTGAAGGGGAAGGAGAAGGTGACGGCGAAGGGGTGCGAGAGGGTATAAAAGAATCCAAAGGAAACAAACGACAGACGCGACACTGAGTTCAAAAATATTCATTTCCTTTAGGCTTTTGGTTTTTCCATTCAACTTCCGGAAGAAGGATCCAGTAGTGTTGCTAAGGAAGTGTAAACCGGTTACTCGTACAAAGATATTCGGGTTTTCGTGCACTCGCTTTGGTTTATGCTTTTCCAAATTCCTAATAAAATTTGAAAAATGCATCCAATTTAAAAAATTTATGGAATTTCCAAGACTTCTTTAATTAAACATTATAAATTAGATGAGGTTCTAAAAAATGTACCTTAATCGATTACTTAAAAAGAATATTACACATCACTAGAAACAAATACGCTAAAAATTCCTTTGCTACCTCGCAGTTTCTCTTAAATTATTTTGCTCTCAGCTACGTAAATCCCCCTTCTACGAATCCCCCCAACCTCCTTCTAACCGCTCTCCTTACCATCGTACCGCACTCTCGACGATTTGCTGTGTAAAAATATGCAAATTAGTCGGAAATGTAAACGCGAACTCGAAAACCAGAACCAAAACCAAAGCCAGGACCCGGACGAGGACGCGACCAGGACAGACGTCACCAGAAACGCGGGTACCGCCGCCGTCATTGCTGAGTGCATAAAATTAACAAGGTTAAAAACAGGAGGTAAGAGTTTAAACGAAGGTTGGGAGTATAGACAATTTTCATTAAAGGGCTTTTCTAGCTTCCGTTAGATTGTTGTTGTTATCCTCGCTTCTGTTTTTGTTGTTGCCCTCATAGGTGGCGCTGAAATAATTGAATTCATACGCATCAACGAGCACAACATCCGGCAACAACGAGTACTCGTTCGGCCCCAAAAACAGCGGAAATGACAACCGTTCGAATTGTTTCTAGAAAGAAAAATAGAGGGAAAGAGAGAGAGAGAGAGAGAGCGAGTATAGAGTAGACAGTCGAAAGGATGTGTTTCAAATTAAATAGATTTTCAATTGTGGTTTTAACGTTTTGCATAAATTAAAATAATGAGCTCAGGAACGAGCAACGTGCAATGAGAATCAAAATAGCGGTAACATATGTCTACAAAGTGACACTGAGGAAAAGAGATAGCGAAAGACACGGACAGATAGAGACAAAGAGAGAAAGGGAGAAGTCGAGAGAGAGATAGCAATGTATAGAAACATGTATAATTGTGCCACAGAGATATATAAAGAGTGACTGTGAATGAAAGAGAGAGAGAGAGGAAAGAATGAGGGTATGAGAAAGAGAAGGATGTATCAGAATACAAACAGAGAGTTTTGTCGACAATGACAACCCGTTGACAGTCGTCATTTCTTGCTTTGAATAACTTCACTGACAGTGACAACTCGGTGAAAATTCGAAGTGATGTGTACTGTGTTAATTGCTGTTCCATCTGTTGTCAAGCTAATTAAATTTCAAAACGTTTTCCATGTAGTTATTGAAATGAAGAGGTGAAAGATTACACTCTAAGATTACACTGAGAGAAAACTTAGATTCATCAAGACAAAAATTAGATCAAAGATAGACCAGTTTACTAATAGTTAATCACTAGAAATGTCTTAAAAAAAAATAATGGAGTAATAATGTTAACGAATGAGCAAAAAAAGGAGATTTTTAATGTCTATTAAATTAATCTTAACCTTAATTTCTTATCTCAAACTTCTAACTCGCAGTTCCTTGTTTAAAATAAACTAAAATCAGGTTACAAACTTTTAGCTTAATACGTTTTATATAACAAGCATCTACTTGCACTAAAAGCTGATGATATAAACAACAACAACAAACTCAAGGAAACCTTCAATGAAAAACCTATCAAAACAACTGCAGAAACAAGTGCAACAACTATTATAATACCAAGAACAATAAAAAAACATTGACAACAACAAAAACTAGTTACTTTTAAACTGACACCGAGAACCAAGCATCCTTTGAAACTCTTCAACTTCATAATGAACACAACAACAGGAACAACAGGAATTTCTAATCTAAAACAACAATAACAAAATTTGCAGCAAGAAAAATAACTAACAACAATCAACAACAGCAACAACAACTCAAATTCAGATGCAGATGCCGCCAGCAGGACGAGCTGAGCTTCAGTTCCTGTGTTTAAAAACAATTAATTTAATTATGGAATGAAATCCACAAGAAAAACATATAACGAAATAACAACAAAAATTACAAAAAATAATCAAAGTAACTAAAACAGCAACTTGTTGTTCTCTGTTAGTCTAAATCAACAATCAGTTTATAAACTTAAACGTAATACTGAATCTAAGCACAAATTGTAAAGGGAAGAAAAACTCTGCACAGTTTTATTTTTTATGATTATTTTTCCTACATTTTAAGCCGAGGCTTCTTTAAAGCCTCCGAAGCCATTTATCTGTCTCCATTCCTTCTTCCGCATTCTTAGTTCCCCACTCTTCATTCTATTCCGGTTCATCCCTCTCTGTTCATCCTGTCTTGTCTTACGATTTCCAGTCCTTAACCGTCCTATTTGCGGACCCTTTACCTTTCCATTAGTTGAGTCTAGCCCCGACCTATAATAAGACGATTCTTCCTATCATGATCTCCGTTCTGTCCCGTCAACTCTGCGGTTCTATCACTGGTACCGTTCCGTCTCGACCTATCTGGCCTATTCTACCACGCTCCGCCCCGTTCTATCTCCTAGCCTCATTCGTCCTATCCTACTCTTTTCTTTTTATTCCGCCGGTACTCAGTGGTACTCTTTAAAGTAAGAAGAATAAAGAAAAATTAAAAATTAATATAGAAAGATAAAGCATAAAAAATATTTCTCTAAAGTCAAAGATTTCCCCACACTTTCCAATGCGATACTCTGCAGCTAACTAAATTGACCACATTCGACCAAGTCAATTGAGACCATCAATTAACTGATAATGATACATAAGGACGGGAGGGACGACCACATTCAATTAGGCCACCTTAATTACCACGTAACCATCAGAGTACCGCCAGGGTATATTTTACGAAATTCAATTCAAATTGGAGACAATCGATTGGAAGGCAACAGTAACTACAACAATAGCAATACCAAAAACAGCACCAACAACAACAACAGTTTGTCTGAATACCAATCGTGTGATGGACGGACGAATCATGGGTGTCAATTAGCCGGTGGCACCCTGGAGGGTACTTAAACAGCAGCTGTACTCAATCAGCGGCAGACAGACGAGGACCCGGCTTCAGTGCTGAGTGCCGACGAACGATTGTTCAACGACTTCACTTCCTCCGCCAAGGAATCAAGATGTTTGTCGATGGCTTCGATGCTGTCGATAAACGTCAAGTTGTGAGAGTTTCATGGCGGAAGGTGGGGGTCGATGTGGCGAGGACGACACACTGTTGTTTCTTCGCTTCTCTGTTGTTCGCATTCCCGTAGTTTGGAACGATGTAACGCTTTTCATCGTGAACACTTTCTTCGCGGTGAACGCTTTTAATGCGCTGCTTCGAACGTGTCTCGTCATAATTTCAATCGAGACGAATTCAAGGTTTTCATCATGGGGATCGGGAAAATTCGATACTTTAGGAAAATCTATTTATTGTATGCTTTCACTTAACTTTTGTCTGTTCGATTTGTTTCGATGGCTCTCACAAGGAAAGCTGGCGGCATGTCTACGTCACAAGTATTCTCAAGGAGGCAACCGTGGCTCCTCGAAAAAAATTCTATTTGCAATTTTTTGGCTTCCTATTTCGACATAATTGGCGCTTTATTGCATCCGATGTTCAACGAGGAGCGGAAGATTGTTAGACGCAGTAGAAATTGAAAGGAACCGCGATACGGGGTGTAAAAGGGGGGTAAAATTCGTAACTATATAAAAGGAAATGAAGCTGGCGAAAATGGTGAGTAGAAAATACATTTTCTTTCGCAGAATAGCTTTAAGAATTTAATATTAAGAGACATTCTATTGGAAAAATAAGAGGAAGGAATATTAAACCCATACTGATTGTTTTAAGAAAAGAAGCCAGAAGACTTCTAGCCATGAGATCAAACTATCAGTGAAGTTCCAAAGCTGAGAGACGTATTAAATGTAAAGATAGTTTCAAAATTTCTCACTCGAAGCTGACTTTTTATTTAAAGAGTTGAAATTACTAAAAGAATGATAGAATTGGTTTCAGAAATTACGTAAGTTATAGCATATCACGTTAATGTGGCAATAAGTTAAGGATACAGTTTAAACACACGCCATATTCACACTCCTGTCTGCATTCATCAGCCATTTGAACCTTTTGTCGTTGCAATACAAGTCATCGATACGACCACTTTTACGACCCCTCTACCTCTTCATCCACATGGTGAAGTTCCCCACCCCGCTTCACCATACAGCACTCTGCGTGTTATTCGTCGGTCTTTTTGCAACATACGATGTTTCTTTCATTCTTCTTCTGATGTCTCGTTATCCTTCACCATAAGCCGAGTTTCTGCCAGAATGAGGATGATGAATATAGTTGTTACTATGATGGAAGTGATGGTGGTAGTGCTGATGATGTAGATGACGAAGATGGTAATGATGATGGTGACAGCGGGTAAAAAGTAACACAGAATCAACATCAACGCATCAGAAGAACACAAATTCTCAGAATCTCAGGACCTTTATAAGATATCATGCAAGGATTGTGCGGCAAGATTGACAAACAAGCAGGCAGCCAGACATAAATCGTAATCGTTACAGTGACGAGACGTGTTGACTACGACGAGGAATATTTATTCCTTTTCTTGTTTTTGTTGTTAACCCTTTTTAAATGCCAACATGAGCTGAAATCAACTTCTATTGGTTTTGTTATTGTTTGTTATTCATGTCCTCTGCTATCTCTGTCTCACTCTCTCTCTCTCTGTCTCTTTATAGCGAGGGATTTATATCCTTGGTAACGTATGTAGAATTCATGAAACTCATTCCAATACAATATCCCTGAAGAACGATGAGTAGAAAGGAGAGAGCGAGAGAAAGATAGGAAGCACGTAGAGTGAGGAACGTATATTAAATTTCTCTAGAATCTCATGCTTTTGTGTTGTTTTAAAACTTCATCTCCATGGATCTGGTTGCTAATGAGTTCCACTCCACGTACTCGTCCTCCTGAAACTCGTTTCGTTGATTCCTTGTCGATGCAGATTACTATCGTCATGATGTACGATGTACTTCCATTCAATGCGGGTAAAACAAATTGCTTTACAGAGGTACGATTTTTTTCTGAAACTGTTTTTGGTATCCTTGTTTTGTCGATTTCATTAAAGTTCTAATCTAAAACTAATCAACAGAGTTTCAAAGTTCCAAAGTTCAGGTATCCTTTGGGGACGCCTTTGATGATATTTGTTGCTTTTGCTGATGAATGATGAAGTTGTTTTTTGGAAACATTTGAATCCCTGATGAATGTTTGCCATTTTTAATGCTCTGGTTTACCTGGTATTCTTTAATTGAAGGTTGGATGTACATGACTTCAAAAAGAATGATAAATTTCAATCATTAAACAGATTCTAAATACAGTATGTATGTATACGAATACATGTAGAAAAACAACGGAACAAAACATTCCTTTTCTATTCTTGATTTCGCACATTTTTATTACCGACCACCCTCATTCTGTGACGTGGTTGCCGCTCGCATTTGCTGCATGATTTATTTGGACACTCTGTAAACGTCCCCATGATCCAAACATAAAATAACAACAACAAAGTAACAACAACAAAGGAAATGTTGCCATCTGTAACTGACATTGCGTTGTGAGGCTTTCCTTATTTGTTTTCATATTTTTGTTCATTTGTCTGTTTTCCCTCTCACACTCTCTCAACACTTTATTTTCTTTCTTTTCTAAAAATTTTGTACCAGGGTTTTTGCTAAAAATATTGTTTTCCCAAACTACGCACCGAAGGATGAACGTTCTGGATGTCAGACGCAGTGAATGTTAACACTACGCTGAACGTTAGATTCTCTGGACGTTGAACACTTTGAATGTTAGACTGGACGCTGGACATCACACACGTTGAATATTAGACGCTCAGCACGTCAAATGTTCCAGACGTCAGCCACAATGAACGTCAAACAAACCGTAAGTGAGACGCTCTGAATGACGGACTCGACGGAATTCAACAACTGTTGCCCCGATTTGAACCTGCAGCCGACTGCGTGCGTGCGTCAACGCCAGGCTCGTGGTTTTCGGCTGGTTTACGTGGTCAGCTGTGCTGGTTACTAGAATTAATGAAGGATTTTCGTGGAGACGCTTCCACTCTTAAATCCACTCCGTTGTCTGCTGTTGGCCTTGAATTTTGCTTAATGTTTGCTGATGGCAGACAAAAGGTACCGTTTTTTCTTTTTGCTTTTTTTGGCAGGAAAGCTTTTATTCTTGTGGTTTTTATTATTATTTTTGAGGTTGCTGTTTTTGTTATTTGGTTTTTTGTTGTTTCAGTTGTGTTTGCTTTATGAATCACAACAATAAAACAGTGAAAAAAGCACACATAAAGTAATAAAATTGCATTAAAATTGACAAAGGATACGCTTGAAACGTTTACAACGCTTGGGGTTTTTTGGTGTCGTTGTTGTTGTTGCTGTATGGAAGTTTCAAACAATGTTTGCTCTCTCATCTAACGGATAATCCGTTGTAATTATTAAAAGAATCCTCCATTTTTTATGGTTGGTTAGACTTTTAATGTTAGCGTTTAAATCCTGTTTAAAATACGCTTCTCTTTCATTTTTTTCTTTAGGATTCAAAAGTGATTTAATTTGAACTTTTAATTAAGCGAATTAAATAATAAATAAACTGAATTACAACCAACTATTTAAGATTTCCTTAAGATTTAAGATTTTTTTTCTCTTTTAAGTTCGTTTATTGAGCCCTCAAAAAGTCTCATTTTTGCGAATATCAAAAAATCAAAAAACATATTTGATTCATATAAAATGTAACAACCTTAAATAAAACTGAAGTGATTTCTTATCTATCGTATTTAAGAACCGAAGAGCTGAAGGTAAAAAAACCCTGTAGCAACATAAAATGTATCGCTGGCTGAAATTGAAAGAAATTGAATACGATTGAATCCAATTGAGAAGAATGCATACATCAGCAATCACAAGTTGGCAAAAACGCCACTCTTAACATCCGCAAAGAACTCCACTTGAAGACGAACCCAAAACTAAAAATACTTGGATTAAGCTACGAAATTCCTAAAGTATGTATTTTAGTTTAATACATGATATCTTTAAATATGCAGTTTAAAGTTAATATTTAATGTTTATTTAATGTTAATGTTTAAAGTCTCAAGGTTCCACATCGATCGATCCTAAAAAACCAGATGGTGCAGAGAAATAAATGAAGCCTTCTTTTAAAGATGGTTGTTTGCAGAATTATTTGGAAAAGTTTTATGGTTTTTTGGTTGGTGGTTTTTTTGCAGACTTTGCAAAGTATGCTTGTATGTGCATTGAAAATACCCTCAATATTCTTTGTACGGTTCTTGATATCAATGCATATTCTCGTATATAAATTGCAGATATTAAATTGTGGCTTCTACCTCCACTTCCACACCCCATCATTTAGGGATGCAAAATTGGCAATTGGATACGAGCAGACATTAAAAAAATAAAAATTGAAAGATCCTCAACAAAACAAAACAAACAAAAATCCTCTTTCTCTCTACCTCTCACTTGCTGATACCCACAACCCTGTCCTTTCTCTACATAAAACTGAGCTTCCGTAAATTGAAATAAAGTTACCGGAGACAAGAATTTGATTTGCATACTAAAAGAATTTTTCGCAATTTTTCATTTGATACACTTTGAGACATTCCACTAGAGGGAAAAGGTTGAGGATACTGCAAAAAACTTAGTAACTTGTAGAATCGATAGAGTTGTAGAAATAGGAAAAGAATAATCTTTTCGTTTGAATAATTTTATTAAAGTAAAAGTTATTATTGCAAATAGTTTGAAAATCGCAATGTTCACAGCTATATTTTTTTTGCTAAAGGGACTATACACGTTTATATACAATGTTAGCATCAAATATAAATGTAATGTTTATAATTTGTCCAGAGACTAAAAATAAAAGCCACCGCTAAATCAACAGTAGAAATCAACTGTCAAATGGCAAACAATTCATTCAACTCAAACGACCATGTTTACTCAAACATCGAACAAGGCCGAGAAAATGCGTTAAATTAACTCTTATCGAGAAAGCAAACGGAGACGAATGGAGCGAGTGAGTGAGTCGATCTGACCTGCCAACTAACTTGTTTATTCAACCGTGTACATGGATTAACTGCACCATGGATTAAGTAAACTCATACCGGATGTCAAACCCTGCTCAGAGTGCCAAGTGTACTCGGTTCTATGCACTGACACTAGAAATACTGAGATGGAAACACATTTATAAAAGAATAACTGCGGCTCTGTTGAACGAAGTGGAGGGTACCATAAGTGGTTGGTAACATAAGGGTTAAACATCCCTCCAGTTTTAATAAAAAGCAGTGCTTTTGATTGATTGCACCAACTGTTGTTGTTCTTTTGCAGTCCCTGAAGTCATATCTGCAGGATGCTACTCTACTGGAGATACCCCGACCCCGTGCTTTTCCGGACTCATAATGCGTGACAGTTAGAGAGCAGAGTCCGTTTAGTTGGGTTAAATCAGGCACGACATTAAATCTGCTGTTAATTACCAGATATTAATTTTCCACCATGTGTGCTCTAACGGTATTCTCCTCTGTAGACATAATCAAGCACTCTTTCCCCCAACCATACACTCACTCAGGCAGACAG